>JABUQX010089651.1:0-5000 GCA_015478945.1 Trachelipus rathkii
ACAGAGTGCAGGACGCTTGGACCCAACTCTTTTGCACCCCACCAACCTCTTTCCCAAGCCTCCATCCATTGGGAAAAGTTATATATATTAATGCTTTAAATTAATAATTCCAAATTATGTTTCAATAACAAAAGCTTCAGAGCCCTTTCAAGGAGAGTTTGCTTCTCTTTTCGTCGTAAATGATATCTGCACCACTGAAAGACGCTCATACCACACGTTGTTAAAGGGCTTGCAAAGATTTTTTTTTTTTAATGAAACTTCTGCAAGATGTGGAAAACTTTACAATTATCACGCCACAAAACCAGTGGATCTTATCTGGATTTCTAGCTTTTCTCTTTTTGGATACTCTTCGATCAATATAGTGGTTCTTTTGACAGGCTCGACATCGCTGCTAGATTTGTTGCTAGAAGAACAAAAAAACGTTCATGAATTCGGCAATGATATCGCTAATAGATAGTAATTGCGTGTCTGTTTCTGTGATCTTTTGGTTTTTATTGGCTGGTGAATTTCTGCCTTTAGCAGCATTTCATCGCATAGGCTCCCAAATTAATTTTAACAGTCTGTGAAACACGTGAGTGAAAATTTTTGTTTTGTATCTAGGATTTAGAAAAGTTGCAATTGCACATGCGTCATCGTTTGCAGAGTTTTTAAATCTATTATCTATCTCCACCATCATGACTGTTTCTGTGATCCTTGAAAGTCCGTTACCTTTTAATATATATATATACTCTATAATATATATATATATATATATATATATATATAGGTATATTATTATAATATATATATATATATACTATATATATATATATATATATATATAATGTATATATATATATATAATTAATATATAATATATAATATATAGGTAGTGCACACACGTTACTCATAATAATTCATTGATGAATACTATCCGCTATCCGCAAAAAATTTATGCGGATGAGGTTGCGGATGCAGATAGTGAAAATTCGGATGAGGTTGCGGATGCGGATAGTGAAAATTGATGCGGATATCCGCATATGCACAATCCGCTACACCTCTAATATATTATATTATATAATAATATATATATATATATATATTAGTATATATATAAATATATTATATATATTATATATATAATATATTATATATAATATTATATATATCATATATAACCGGTATATATATATACCGGTATATATATATATATATATTATATATATATATATATATTATATAATATATATATAAATATTATATATATATAGATATATAATATATATAATATAACTATATATATATATATATATATAATATATATATATATATATACCGGTGTATATATATATATATATATATATATATATATATATATATATATAATATAATAATATATATAATATATTATAATATATATATATATATATATATATATATATATTCTGCAGGTTTTGGTACAGAGTAGTGATGCAGCAGATGTCATTTTTTTCGCATCCGCGGATGCGGGCTGCGGATGTTTGATTTTAAATATCCGCGGATGCGGATGCGAAAAATATATATTTATATATACTATATATTATATATATATATATATATATATATAATATTATATATATATTATATATATATATATAATATATATATATATATATATAATATATTTCGAGTTTTAGCCACAATCTATTAATATAATTGTGTTACCAGGGTGCTGGACGGAACCCAACTCGAATGCACCCTACCAACCTCTTTCCCCAACCTCCACCCTTAGTGAAAGAGATTTTACAATGGATTATATACTTTTTGCACTAGTATTGAAATTCACATATAGGAAGGCTGTTCTTGTGAAACATCAATTTTTCTGCCTTTTCTGCTGAGAGTCTGTTTCTCTTTTCATCATATATTAGCCCAGCATTGCTAAATACTCTCTCACTTGGAACATAAGTTGAAGGACAGGCCAAGTATTTCCTTGCAAGTTTACTCAAGCGTGGCAAACATTTTGCTTAACTTTCTACCAACTGATAGGATCATCATTTGTATCTAATCTTTTTTTTAATAAAAGTTTTCAATAATTTGCACTACATCTTTTGGTAATGCGTGAGTTTCTTCAGCACTACTGGACTGTAGAAATTCTTCCAGTGAATCTGTCATTGATTTACTTGTAGAAGTTGTTGGTACTGCAGATTTCGTTTTTTTTTCCTTTTAATAGGTAGCGAATTAATAGACTGTTCGGATTGAAGTTTTTCAACTGCAAAACAAAGTGACGATTTTAATATTGTGTTACAAAAAAACTTGCCTTTATAACGGGTATCTAAGTAAGTTGTATGTATGAAGGTCATTAATTTCCACGGAACCAAAGCGTTTTTCTAGCTCTAGTTTAATTACATCTTTTATTCTTTTTAAATCGTCATCATTTTCATTTGAAGATGGTTCAAAAGGCTTCCTTAGCGTTGAGATTAATGGTATTTCATCGAAGACAGAAGCTGTAGAGACGCTGATTTTTTTTGGCTAATTTCCTCAAATCGTTGATTTCACTAGCTGAATGCAGTGTGATATGATGTTCATTTCCACATTAGTAAGAATGTTCACTTTGGAATACGAGCTGACGTAAAAAGCATAATTTCGAGACTACCATCATGCGTTTGGCAGGAAATATGGCATACAGGGAATGGGGAGGGAGTTGGGGGACCGTAGCAACTTTATAATACTTAAGTAGATAGCGGTTGATTACTTAGTTATATTCTTTAGCTTGTTCTGAATTTGATAGCTATGGACTTTTAAAAAAAAGTTTGAATTTATGTAATATATTTTTTAATAACAATGAGTAAGACATTTAAATTTGAATATTTTTTTCTTCGCAGGTTGGTACAGGGAGGTGGGCATAGGGCAATGAAATTCTCAATCCCACGAATTTGAGAGAGTCAACTGACCACTCCAGCAATTGCTTCTTCCGTTTGGTGGACCCATCCAAGCGTCGAGCTGGCAAAAATGGGCCTGCTATCATATATCTAGACCTTCCGTCATCCATTGCCCAAGTGGCACACTCTCCTGAGTTCCTTGTACCTATTTCCCAAAGGGAAAACAGCCATCTTCCGAAGGCAGCAAATCAGAAGACTAAAAAGTCGTTGATCCTGAATATAGTGTAGATGAGGAGAGAAACCAATATTTCCCCAACCAAGAAGACATCATCGACTTGATCAGAGATCTTGGTCTCACAAAGGCCAATGTCGAGCTTTTGATGTCGAGACTTCAGCAGTGGAATTTGTTACATGAATGTGCAAAAGTCGCAAGTCAGAGAAAACGTCGCCACTCTTTTTCAACTTTTTTCACCAGTGAGATGGGCTTTTACTTTTTGCCACAATGTGACAGGTTTTGTTTAAGTACTTGAAATGCCTGTAACCCTGCGAGTGGCCGCCTGTTCATTGATCAACTTCATCGAAAGACTCAAACCTGTGGCTACTTCATAACGGAACAGTATCCATCCTCTTCCCTTGGCTCACTCGGTGCAGCTCAAAGAGGAACAAATCAGCGTGAAACTATAGCTAAGTGTCTTGAAATATGAACACAACTGGGGAAGGGAGTTATCGGAGATTTCAAAATGGTGGCCTTCCTGATGGGTCTCCAAGGCGTTTCAATGTTACCTTTGTCTCTGGGAGCAGCAAAGGGCCTCCGACCGAACATTACAAGGGCGGAATTGACCACAGCAGACTCGGTTTTCAGTGCAAGGGGGAAAATGTCAAATGGGGCCTCTTTGGACCCTCCAGAATATATAGTTTCCTCCACTATACATAAAATTAGGCATCCTGAAACAGTTTGCCACAGCTCTGGATAAGGAATCTTCAGCCTTCATCTACCTGCAAAAGCTTCTTCCTAAGCTGTCCTGAGGCCAAAGGTCAAAAGCCGGTGTCTTCGTCGGACCACAAAATAAAAAAGATCACACACTAGAGTGCAAGGATTCCCGAAGCTAAAGACCAGAAAATGCAGCTGGAAACCGCTTTGTTGTAGGGTTCGCTGGTTTCCTATTGGGAATCACAAGCCACAAACTATGTAGAGCTTGTTTGAGACCTTGGTCAGGAACTACGGCAAAATGGGCTGAAAAAGTGGACTGCAGGATGTCCCTCAAAGTTCATATCCTCGATGCTCATCTTGCTAAATTTAAGGAGAACAGGGGGGCGTACTCAGAGGAGCATGGTCAGCGATTTCACCAGGATATTCTGGATTTCAACGCCGTACGCGCCGGCCCGCGCCCCGCGCGCGCCTCCCCCCCGCCGCCGCCCCCCCCGCCCGCCGCCCGCCCGCCCCCCGCCCTGGCCCCCCGCGCGCGCCGCCCGCCGCCCGGGAATCATATACGAAACATGATTGAAACTATATTTGGGGGTTGATTAGTGAAAATAACTCACCGTATAGGCGGAAATCCAGAAAAACTTCTCACTTCTAAATATTTTGAGGTCTCTGTTGTCATAAAAAGAATAATAGAAGGCCTACTTTTTGAGTTATATGTCCGTTTTTTTTATACTTTGTGTATCCGAGAATAATTATATTCACCAATTTTTTATATAGGAAATTTTTATTTTTCTCCAATAATGACCCAGAAAAAAATCCTTCCTAGAATCAGTAGTAAGAAGTGAAGCTGGTTTTTTATTGCATAAAAAACAATTTTTTCTTCTTTTATTTCAGGAGTTGGGAGGGGGGGGGGAGGGTAAAACTACATAAGGGGTAGATCCAATATTTTGCTCGGGCGTAGCCTAATTTTCCGCCCCACCCTAAAAATGGACATAAAATTCGGAATTTTCAGCCGATTTTGACTATATAAACATCAAAATGTAGGGTTTTTTTGCCCCCTAAAACGTTGTTTTCCGGTATTTTTCTGCGACTATAGTCATTCTCTCAGAATTTTTCCCAATTTTTCAATAATCCATGTTTTTTGACTATTTTCATATCAACTTTCAGAATTTTTTGCGAAATGACTTCAAACTTGAAATATGCATAGATGGGTCCATTACCTACAATAAATACATAGA
>JABUQX010089651.1:15000-23466 GCA_015478945.1 Trachelipus rathkii
CTCAGTTAAAAAGCGAATTATAGGGAGGCGGCAAGTGGGGCTTTCTTTTCGACTTGCGTCATGTTCTTCTACTACTTTTCTGTTTCTGGTGTATGCTACGAACCTCAACCCCAATCTAGAGAAAGAAGGAACGTGATGATGATGATGATATATATAATTTATATATATATAATATCTATATATATATAATATACTATATATTAAGTATCATTGGAGGTCTCATCCAGTGTAGAATACGTAAGTAAAAATATCTCATTTCTTTTTCATCTTTTCTTCACCTTCATCTTTGCCCCAAGATTGGGGTAGGTCTGTAACGCGATCGGAAAGAAAGCAGTTAGGAGACATACAAGACAGACGTCGAAAAGGAAGCCCAGCCTTACCGCCCCTCTGTACCAGCATTAATTAGTGAGAGCCTGTCATCAGACAGAATAATCCCCTAGACAGCATCCATATAGGACAGCGATCGGACCTCACTATGTAAATCGTCAATGTAGGGTTCATCCTGCCAGGTGGGCCACAACATGCCCCCATACAAAACCCGCCATTCTCTCTCTATCATGCAGCTTTATTCCTCCGCTCTGCCAAAATCACATTGATTCTCTCCTTCAGACATTCGTATACTGGACTCAATCCACTTTCTCTTAGGTTCCAGCCTCGGTGGGTTCCCAAACAGCACTCTCCCAGATATACATTCGTTAACAAACCGACTTTATTCATTCATCCTTTCCATGACACAACCATCTCAACATACTTTTTTTATTCATTCTCTCATTTACCCTTTCTTCACACCAACCAACTCTCTAATACGTTCCATTCCTCATCTTATTAATTCTTTTCACACCTAGCATGCCCCTAAGAATGTTCCATTCTGAACACATTGAAGAACTTGATTATCTTCTGATTCAGACCATAAGTCTACTACCATAACAATAACAGGTAAAACATACCCTCATGTAAGACTCTAGCCACTCAAACCTTAGTCCCTTTACATTCCCAACGATTATGCACCAAGCACATTCCTGCATTCCAACTTTCCTACTAAGCATAAACTCTGCATCATCCGTTCCGTTTTCATCCAACACCATAACCTATAATATTAAACTCAGACACTTGCCTCCTGCTGCTCATACATCTTAACATAACTTCACAACTGGGAAGTGACTGTCTCCTCACAAAACCATGAACCTTTAACTCTTATATATATATATATAATATAAGTATTATTATTATCAATACTATTATATTATCTATATAACAATATATATTATTCTTATATATATATAATATATATTATAATAATATATATATATATATTTGCAAAAGCGTTTTGCAGGGTGGTTGAGTTGAGGACTGGGAAGGAAGAGCGTGAAATGGCGAGAAGAATTGATAAAATGGGGAATGAACATATTAGGGAGTTGTGTGGTTAGAGGAAAGTAGTAGATGAGAGAATAAATGAGTGTATTAAAGTGGTTTGGTCGAATTGGAAAGTGATGGATTAATCAAAGAGTGTTTTGTTGGATATGTGGTGATCATATTTGAAAGCGACTGGGTGGTGACATTAGAAAGCTGGATTGGAGTCAGGTTAACAGTTGTGAGGGGCATCTTTGCTGGACACGGAGGAGAACACGACATGCTGACGAATAGACACATGGGACCTCGGGGGCGTGTCAACTCGGAGGGTGGATTTTTGGGTGCGATTGGCTCCATCCTAAGAATACAAAGGGGGCTTCTTTTCCGACTTTGCCCAAGTTCTGCTTAACAATTGTTTCCGGTGCATGTTGTGCACTCCACCCCGAATCCGTAGGGATTCGCGCGGAGGTATGTGAAAAATATTAGTATATAAATATATATATATATATAATATATGTATATATATATATATATAATTGTAATATTATATATATATATATATATATTATATTATATTATTATAATATCATATTATATATAATTTAATTATATTATATTATATATTATATATATATTACACACTAATATATATATAATATATATAAATATAAATATTAATATTATATATATATATAATATATATATATATATATATAATATATATTATATATATTATATCTATATATATAATATATAATATTTATATTTACTATACATATATATAATAATATATTATATATATTTATTATAGTATTATATATATAATATATTATATATATTATATATATATATATATGTATATTATAAATATTAAATATTATTAAATATATATATATATAATATATATATATATATATTATATATATATATTATATAATATATAATATATTTTAATAAAATAATAATACTTTTAAGTTATATATATAAATATATTATATAAATATATTGTGTATATAATATAATATAATATAATATAAATATATATAATAATATATATAAATATATATATATATATATATATTATATACTGTATATATAATTATAACGTTATAATATATTATATATATATATAATTATAATAATTTATATTATATATATAATATATATATATAATTATATATTTATATATAATATATATATATAATCTTATTATATATATATATATATATGTATATAATATATATATTATATATATAATCTATATTATATATATATATATTATATATATAATATAATAATTAAATATATATATAATAATATATATTATATATAATATATGTTATTATAATATATATATATATATATAACTGTAATATATATATATATATATATATGTATATATATATTAAATATAATAAATGTAGTAATCTATATATATATATATATATATATATTAATATATATATATATATAATATTATATATATATATATAAAATATATATATATATATATATATATATATATATTATATATATATATATATATAATAAGGGGACTTTCAAAGTAAGTTTTGCGTGTCGAGAGGAGCCTAAAAGGACATGGAAGTTGGGTCACCTATACCACTTATCTGGTACCCTTAAGATGTTCATATGCTCAGATTTCTAAGTGGCATGGTTTTGCGGATCCTACCACAATGGGGCAGTGATATATATATATATATATATATATATATATATATATATTATATATATATATGATATTATATATAGATATATATTATCTTATATATATATATATATATATATATATATAATATAATATATATATATGATCATTAATTAATAATTAACGTTCTGTACTGAAAAAAGTATATCTCTGTTAAAATTTTCGTTCTTGTGACAGAAAGTAAGAGTTACCTTACTACTCCGTTACGGCTTTTACGATGTGGAAAGGGCAGCTGTTGGATTTGGATCTATATAAATTTTTATACTTTCTCTTTTCAAGATGCGCGTCTGTGCCCAAGTAAGCCGTTTCTCCGAACCCTGACATTCCTTGTGTGTTAAGTTTGGGTTATTTTTATTCGTTTTATTGTTTTAATATACATGCCCTAACTTGATAAGAGTCTGGCTTTGGGATGTAAAAAGACTTTTAATGTGCGCTCTCAAAATTGAGAGACGCTTGCATGCCCTTTATAATAACTTCTTTCGGTCTACACAGAAGCACAAAATAAAACTTCATCTCCATCTCTCTGCGTCAAGGTGAAAAAGTCATCTGTGTGAGGCCAAGGGTGACCAAACTCTCTTACCGGCTGGCTTCACCGTCCGAAACCTGGACCTCTATGGGAGCTTTAAATATACACTTGTTCTTGGCTCGGCAAAACATTATTTCTATTAAATTTGAAACTGACACTGTAAAATCAAAAGCAGATAACTGTTACTGGTATTAGACAAGTTTTACGCAAGGAATGCGAAGAATATGCAAGAATTAGTCATCAATGATCACGAACTAAACATGACAAGGAATCTTGATTCCTATTGGCTGTTTTAATATTCCACTAGCTAGCTCAAATAGAAGTTCCTGAAAACAAAATTGGGATCAAGTATATATTATATATATATATAATATATATTTATATATATATATATATAATATTATATATATATATATTATAATATAATATATATATAATATCTATAAATATCTTGTTATATATATATACTGTGTATCATATATATACTGTGTATATATATTATATGTATATAATTATATATATATATATAATAATAATATATATTATATAATAATATTATAATATCTATATATATATATTATTTATATATATATATATATATTATATATAATTTGTGTAATATAAGTTATTTAAATTATATATACTGTATATATATAGAATTATATATATTTAATAGAATAAATATATATATATTATATAATATATATAATATAATAAATAATATAATATATTTATATATATAATTAATAATATAATATATATATAATATATATATTATATATATATATATATAATATATATATAATATATATCTATATATATATAATATATATAATAATATATATATATATATATATGAGAATGAAGTAATACGAGAGTAAACTGGCTGCAGTAATACAGTAACTAATTTCTAGTCCGTTACAATAATAGAAAGCAACGATTCCTGTTACTCCATTACAGAAAATAGTACTAGTAGCAGAGTGGTGCCACCACTGATAAGTATGTACCAGCAGTTACACGCGGATACAACGCTTGTCAATTTTCATGCTATAAAAGCTACGCTTCTACAAACTACCGGTGTTTAGATGTTTTAAAATTCTATTTATAGAAAGAAGGCTTCACATACTTTTTATATTCTTAAGTTTGTATTCTATTTTGAAGTGTATCTTAAGTGCAATATAAATATGGAGATGGTTGTTTAATCTCCTTGTTCAAATGCTTTAAACATCTTATATGATATTGGTGCCCTCCCTCGTTTATTTCTAGATACATTTTTTCTGGTTTTAACTAAATTATTATATCATATCACACCTTCAAATTTTACTCTATTTTTTCCTTTTTATTTTAGAATTTAGAATCTCCATATTTGATGAAGCTCAGAACACCTGAATTTTTAATACTCAATGTTCTCTCCATTCCTTAAGATGGTGTGGGGTTATGCTTTTTTACATAAAAAAAAAATGTCTTAGAAACCTCACATCTCAAATTAAAATCTGTCAGCCGCAAAAACAGCTTGCTTGTCATGTGGTCACAAACAGGAATTATATGGTTAGTGAAGTGGTGCTCAGCACCGTCCCGATCCTATGTAAAAAGGTAAATGGATACTTTCCTTCAAGATTTATCTTTTTTATTGTATTTGAGTGAGTGTTTGAAGCACCCATCACGACTTCATTCGAAGGTAGTGCCATATAGGGTCCAACATCAAAAACCCTATGGAAGTGGTTCTAATCGCATATAGCAAACAGTACACCGAAAACAGTCTTTAGATAATATCAACGCACGAACTCTGTTTATTAAGTAATGGGCGAATAGCGAGAGCAACCCATTGGATGTGAAGGAATCGAAAGAATATTGGTTAATTACCAGAGGGGTGCTGGCGGTAGTGTGGGAAGATTAAGCAGATGATGGTTGGGTGAGAGATTTAACAATCGTGGTGGTGAACAACAGTATTGGTGGTGTGGCGATTAGACATAATAGGCAAATATGGGCGGAGGCCCTAGGGCTACGGGACAATATAGTAGACGTGGTGAGGTTTGTGTAAATGGTGGTTGGTGGAAATAACACAGCTGATGTTGATGATAGAACTCAAGGATGTCCTATCGCATTCTATAAATATAAAAAAGCTTCAAGACACCTGCAAATTTTTAAATACTCAACTGTTCTGTTCATTCTTAAATGGTGTGGGTTATAAGTATAGCTACATAAAAAATGTCTTACCATCTCCCACAAAGGTAGGGAATTAAAAAATTTTCAGCGCAAAGACAGCTTGCTTGTCAATTGGTCCAACAAAACAACGGATTATTATGGTTAGTAGGTGGAGTCAGCCGGCCCGATCTATGTGTAAACGTAAGATGACTTTCCTTCAAAGATTAATATTCTTTTTTATTTATTTGAGTGAGTGTTTTGAGCCATCAGACTCATATCGAGTAGTGCGCATATCTAGGGTCAACACAACCCTATGAAGGGTTTATGGCTCATAAACGTAACAACTGGAAGAAGTCTTAGAGAGAAAGTCAAGCCAAATTCTGTTATTAAGAAATGGCGAATAGCGGAGCACCATTGATGTGAAAAGGACATCCTGACGAATATGTGTTTAATACCAGGAGGGTGCATTGGTCGTAAGTGTGGGAAGTTAGCGTGATGGTTGGGGTTGAGCAGGCATTAACATGGGGATGGGGTGAAATACAGGATTGTGGTGTGGCGAAGAAAAATAGAGGGCGCATATGGAGGGCCTACGGGCTAGGGAAGTATAGTAGAGTGGGGTGAGGTTTGTGGCTACAAATGTGCGTGGTTGGAAAGTACACCGCCTGTTTGATATAGAACTATTGAGGATGATCAATTCGCCATCTCCTATTTATTACAAGCTCTAAGAACACCTGAAGTTTTAATAACTCAATGTTCCTCTCCATTCTTTAAGATGGTGTGGGTTTAGTAGCTTAAGCTACATAAAAAATGTCTTACATCTCCAAGTGGAAGTAAATTGTCAGCGAAAAAAAAAGCGCTTGCTTGTCAGTTGGTCAACCAGGCATATATGTTAGTGAAGTGGACTCAACGCCCGGTGCCCGATCTAACATTGTAAGGTAATTGATCTTATTCCTTACAAGAATTTTATTCTTTTTTATTTATTTTGAGTGAGTGTTGAGCCATAACGACTCATTCCGAGTAGTGCATACTAGGGTCAAACCAAACTATGGAACGGTTTATCGCATCATAGAACGTACACTGGAGGAAGTCTTTAGGAAATCAGGCACGACTTCTGTTTTTAGAATGGCGACAGTACGAGAACACATTGGATGTGAAGAGAATCCTGACAGGAATATGGTTTAGATTACCAGAAGGGGTGATGGTCCGTAGTGTGGGAAGTAATGCGATTGAGTGGGTTGGGGTTGAGAGAAATTTAACCATGGGAAATGGTGAACAGATTTGTTGTGTGTGGCGAAGACAAATACATAAGGCATATGGAGAGACAGGCCTAGGGCTAGGGACATTATAGTAGACGTGGGTGGAGGTTGTGTAATGGTGTTGGTGGAACAGTCAAACCGCCTGGTTGATGATTAGACATAGGATGATCCATTCGCATCACTCTATGTTATAACCGCTCAAAGAAACAGATTTTTAAATTAAATACCATGTCTCATAATTCCTTAAGGATGGTGTGGGTAATAGCTTAAGAGCTACATAAAAAAATCCTTACATCCTCCAAAGGTAGGTAAATTAAATCTGTCAGCACGCAAAAAAAGGGAATGTATAATGGGTTAGTGAGTAGAACAGCTTCACACCGTCACCGATCTATGTAACGGTAATTGATGGCTTTCCTGCAGATTATCTTTTTTATTTATTTGAGTGAGTGTGAGCCATCACCTCATTCGAGTAGTGCATAACTAGGCGTCAACAACCTATGTAAGGTTCTAATCCGCATATAAAGTCAACTAGGATAAAGTAGGTCTTCTTTAGAAATCAAGCACTGAAATTCTGTTATTAAGACATGGCGAATAGCGAGACCATTGGAGTGTGGAGGAATCTAACAGAATATGGTTTAAATTACAGGGTGCATAGGTCGTACGGGTGGGAAGTTAGGAAGTGAGATGGTTTGGGGTTGAGAGCATTTAACTGGAGATGTGGTGAACAGATTGTGGTGTGGCGAAGACAGAATAGGCATATGGAGGAGGCCCTAAGGTAGGATTAAGCAGACGTGGTCGAAGTTTTGTGTAATGGTTGGTTGGTGGAAAGTAACAACCGCCTGTTGTATGATGATATGGATGCTCATGTCGCCAATATGAGACATAGTCGGGGTGTATGGAAAGGCAACCTGATCGGAAACGAACAGCTAAATAGGGCCATTATTGCCAGCAAACGACGATATGGGATAGAGGGGTTAATTCATTCTGTGAAAACTTGACGTAGAAACTATTCTTAGAAAAAGTGGTCTTTTGAACGCATAACAGAGGCCGGGCAGCGGGAGTCGAAAATTATAGACTGTGTTGGTCTATGGTAAACAGAGTAAATATCGGGGAGGGTAATCAGTATTAGACCCTAAATTCTGCTCTGATAATTGAGGCGTTTGAGAATAGGAGTTTGAAGAGGCTCAAACGCAGAAAGATGTATTCAAAACACCAACCGCCTTAGATTTCTATCATATCTTCATAGATAAGGGCAGTTGCCTGTTCAGTCTATGTCAGGTCGAATGTAATTGCACCACAATTCATTTTTTTATCACAGCTTGCTAATCTTCGTATGAACCTTCCTATTGATTTTATTAGACAGGGGACCGTGCATAGGATGGTATTTTATTAGTCGTCATACAAATACAATTTACTTGAAAAATTTAACTAAATATCAAATAAACTATGAAATACGTATTCAT
>JABUQX010089652.1:0-24891 GCA_015478945.1 Trachelipus rathkii
ATAGTAAATATGACTTGAAAAATTTCAGTAGAACAGGAAGTCGAAGTCAACTAAAAATCATTCTGATAGTCAGGACTAAAATATCAAGAAAAAAATCAAACTAACTTCTATTCGAATGATAACGATGAAATTTTCATCTTTGGCATGAAGAAATGAATCTGAAAACTGAAGACAAAAATAAAGTTAATAAAATAGTTGATTTTAATGAAAAAAAGAAGTACAGGAACGATAACAGTAGTATAGAGTGGACAACTGACGGCCAAGGTCACGTCCGGAAGTTGCAACCGGATGTTGCAAATGTTGCAAAAGCAACATTTGCAACATTTGGTTTTTCAAGGTTGACGTGTCAAGGTTAAGGTTTTCAAGGTCGGTGAGACCAAATTTAAGGTCTGGAAGACCGACTTCCGAGGTTCTGAGACTGAACTCAAGGATCTTTAACCCAAAAGGGGGGCGGACCCCCCCAAAGGGGGCTTTTTGGTTCCCTAGAAGGTTTTAAATGATCGATAGATCAAATTTTGATGGTTCCAATCGATTTATCGTGATCGATTACCCCTAAATCTATCTTTAAATCGTCTTTCTACGTGCTCTGGTTGGCATTTAGCACTGAAAATGTAATCGAAGAAAATAATACAATAATACATTCGATTAATCGCTGTAGTAATTCCGCCACCTGGGCGATGCACCCTTTTCGCTAGGGAAGGAGATAGAGGTTATCGCTTTCAAAAACTTGGTATAATGATTATTGTATGTGATAAACTGATCACACAAGGCGAGTTTTTGGTGACCGTAGGGTCACCCCTAAGGGGTGCTGCCCCCTTAGCGCCAATAGGTCAAATTAAGCCTTGAAAACCATGTTAGGCTTTAAAGGAAATCGGAGCGGAAATTTGGATGTGAGCTATATGTTGACGTAATCTCGTCGGAGACGAAGATTACGTTCCTCTGGCGTCCCCCCTGTAAGGGGGGACGTAGCCCCACTAAAAAATTTAAAATGATCGTAGAAGGCTGAAATTTGGAGACAGGATAGAGGATTCGGAGTCGGAGACGGAGTTGGAGTCGGATTCGGTTTCTGAGTCCAGGGACCCCACGGAGTGGGGTCCCCAGTTGAAAAAAGAAGAAGAAATGCATGGATGCAAAACAGAGGAAGAAGAAGAAGAAGGAAAGGAAGGAATGAGGAAGGAGGAGGAAAGGAAGGAAAAGAAGAATGAAGGAATGAGGAGGGTATTGGAATCTGAGGAGTTGGCTCGGGCACCGGTGCTGGAGCCGGTGCGGTCCCCGAGTTACTAAAACTTTCGAAAATAACAACAATTGTTGGTGTCTTTAATATGTTATCGAGTCTGTAAGATTTTCGAAAAATAATGGTTTTCAGAACCATCAAAAATAAATAAAATAAAAATAAATAATAAATAAATAAATATAAAATTTCTTACACTTTTTTTATGTTTATAACTTACAAATTTACGTTTTTACATAACCTAAAGCAGTAAAAATCAAGTAAATCAAAACCACCATCCCCCACCCTCCTGACCAAGTTGTGATCTATTGATTTTGATCTAATTGATCTATTGATCTATTGATTAAGGTCAAATTTTTTACTAAAAAATTGTCATGTTTTTACATACCCTAAGAATCAGTAAAATCAGTAAATCAAAACCACCATCCACGCACCCTTCTGTCCAATCATGATCTATTGATCTATTGTCTATTGATGCTATTGATCTATTGATCTATTGATCTAATTGATTAAGGTCAAATTTTTTACTAAAATTATCAGGTTTTACATACCTAAATCAGTTAATCAGTAAATCATAGCCATCCAACCTACCCTCCCTGTCCAATCAATGATTAAATTGAATCTTATTGATCTATTGATCTATTGAAATTTAAGTCAAAATTTTTACTAAAAATTGTAACGTTTACATACCCTAAAATCAGTAAATCAGTAAATCAAGCCATCCACCTACACTCCTGTCCAATCATGATCTATTGATTCTATTGATCTATGGATCTATTGATTTATTGATTAAATTTTTACAAAAATTGTAACGTTTTACATACCCTAAATCAGTAAATCAGTAAATCATACTACCATCCCGCCACCCTCCTGTTCACCTTGTATCTATTCATTTATTTGATCTATTGATTCGAATCATGTTTATAATATAATTTTTGTATATATGCTACCATAAAAACAATATTCTTTAATAACAACTGATCAGCGAATATATGCTAACGTACAAAGTTTTCAACATTAATAAAGATTACTTAACATCATCTTGAACTATAGAAAATAATGTACAGCGACAAACTTGACATACCTCAAAATTGAATAAGAAGTAAACATTAACAAAGTTTCCGTACTTAACAGCAGTAAAGTACACATTACATCGAAACGCTAACGCTAGTCACACTTTTTTTTTCAGGCATATCTTCTCTAACATATAAACTAAGAATAAATGACATAAACACAACACACATACACACACACACACACACACACACACACACACACACACACACACACACACACACACACACACACACACACACACACACACAAAAAAAAAAAAATATACTATAAACACCAAAAATATAAAAATGTTTTAGTAAAAAACAAAAAGTTTTAAAGAAATAAAAATAAAAAATAAAAAAAGAAAAAAAAAATTAAAATTAAAAAAAATAAAAAAAAAAAATTAAAAAATTAAAATAAAAAAATTAAACAAAGTATAAATGTAAAATAAAGTTAGAAAATTAAAAAAATTAAAAAAATTAAAAAATTAAAAAATTAAAATAAAAAAAAAAAAAAACAAAGTATAAATGCAAAATAAAAACTTACCAAAAAAAAAAAGTTAGAAAAATAAATTTAAATAAAAAAAAAAAAAAAAAATAAAAATGAAAAAATAAAAAAAAAAAAATAACAAATAAAAAAAAAAATAAAAAAATAAAGTTAGAAAAATAAATTTTAAAAATAAAAAAATAAATAAAATTAAAATAATAAATTAAAACAAAGTATAAATGTAAAACTTAAAAACTTATAAAAATAGTAAACAGTATATGCATGTTTCAACTTAGGAAAAAAAAATTATATTAGTTTACGTTTATAAAAAGAAAATGAGATTTGAAAATATAAATGTTAGTCTTCAACATTTAGAAAAAACGGTTTATCTTTGCAAGATGCAATGCAATTGACGATATGTACATGTTAGAACAGAATCAGTTATGTGAACAGTAGTGTAATGAACTAAGAATAAATGACACACTCACACACACACACACACACACACACACACACACACAACACAACACACACACACACACACACACACACATACACAAACTTTAAAAAAAGTTAAAAATTAAAAAAAAAAAAAAAAAAAAAAAAAAAAAAAAAAAAAAAAAAAAAAAAAAAAAAAATTAAAAAAAAAAATAAAAATAAAAAAAAAAAAAAAAAAAAAACTAAAAAATTAAAATAAAAAAATTAAACAAAGTATAAATGTTAAATAAAGAAAAGAAAAAATTAAAAAAAATAAAAATTAAAAAATTAAAAAAATTAAAAAAAAAAAAAATTAAAACACAAAGTATAAATGCAAAAAAAAACTTACCAAAAAAAAAAAAAAGTTAGAAAAATAAATTTAAAATAAATAAAAAAATAAAAATGAAAAATAACAAATAAAAAAATAAAAAATAAAAAATAACAAAAAAAATAAAGTTAGAAAAATAAATTTAAAAATAAAAAAAATAAAAAATAAAAATTAAAATAATAAAATTAAACACAAAGTATAAATGTAAATAAAAACTTATAAAAAAAAAAAAAAACAGTATGTGCATGTTTCAACTTAGGAATAAAACATTACATTAGTTAACGTTTTATAAAAAAGAAAATGAGATTTGAAAATATAAAATGTCAGTATTCTTCAACATTTAGAAAAACGGTTTATCTTTGCAAGATGCAATGCAATTGACGATATGAACAATGTTAGAACAGAAAATCAGTTATTGAACAGTAAGTGTAATGAACTAAGATAAATGACACACGCACACATACACACACACACACATACACACAGCAGAACACACACACACACAACCACACACACACACACACACACACACGTAGGAAATAATAATGCTAACGTAAACAAAGTTTTTCACATTAATAAAGCTAACATAGCATCACCCGAACTAAGAATATATAATGTACAACGACAAACCACAAGCACCTTAAGGCACGAAACTGCTAACAATTAACAAAGTTCCACACTCGACCATTTTATAGTAGCTAGGATGCACCATACAAAGATGTAAGCTATTTACAATTTTTCAAGCCATTCTGTAACATATCGCAATGTTAATTTTACATAAACATAGTAACATTTAACAAATTTATCATAACCTTACACTATCTTCCTCAAAGTGTCACTCGTTTCGAGTATAACATAATTTGACCTAATAAAACGTAGAACATTAGCAAAAGTCTAGGGCAAAAACCTAACATTACTTTCACAAAAACTTAACCTAGTCTCACGTTTCTAACACATCATCGTCGTCTAACACAGTAATATCTTAAAAAACTCATCATTTCTCTAAGAAATCAGTGTTATTTCCACATTGTTCATAGTAATATTTAACAATAAGTTAACTTACGAATAAACAGTTTTTCATTAACGCAAAGAGTATCTAAAAGCAACAACATTCACATTCCGTGAGAAACCAGGGATGGCCGCCCCTTGAAAGGGTGTGAATCCTGCGAGGGGGGATCACCCCCTAAAGGGGTTGTAAGCGG
This sequence comes from Trachelipus rathkii, assembly GCA_015478945.1. Classification (NCBI taxonomy): domain Eukaryota; kingdom Metazoa; phylum Arthropoda; class Malacostraca; order Isopoda; family Trachelipodidae; genus Trachelipus; species Trachelipus rathkii. The sequence goes on from JABUQX010089652.1 coordinate 4,781, forward strand.
GCTTTACCCCTCCGAAGGAGGGGTAAAGCCGCTTTACACCCCTTCGGGGTGATCCCCCCTCGCAGGAATTCACACCCTTTCAAGGGCGCATCCCCCTGGGTTTTCTCACGGGAATGTAATGTGTTGTTTTAGATACTCTTGGTTAATGAAAACTGTTTATTCGTAAGTTAGGTACGTTATGTTAATATTACTTTGACAATGTGAAATTAACACTGATTTTTGAGAAATGATGAGTTTTTTGTAAGTATATTACTGTGTTAACTGACGATGATGTGTTAGAAACGTGAGCCTAGGTTAAGTTTTGTTGAGTAATGTTAGGTTTGCCCTAGACTTTTGCTAATGTTACGTTTATTCATATGTCAAATGATGTTATAGCTCGTAAACGTAGTGACACTTTGATGAAGATAGTGTCAATTAAGGATAAATCTTTGTTAAATGTTACTGTGTTAATGTAAAATTAACATTGATATGTTAAAGACATGCTTGAAAAATTGTAAATAGGTTACGTTTTTGTATGCTGTGTTAGTTACTTTGCTGTTGTCAAGTGTGGAACTTTGTTAATGTTAGCAGTTTGTTCGTGCTTAAGTGCTTTAGGTTTGTCCGTTTTGTCATTATATTTTTGTTTCAGGTTCTATGGTTAGCTTTATTAGTAAAAACTTTGTTACGTTAGCATATATACCTATGTGTGTGTTGTGTGTGTGTGTGTGTATGTGTGTGTGTGTGTGTGTGTGTGTGTGTGTGTGTGTGTGTGTATGTGTGCGTGTGTCATTTATTCTTAGTTCATTACACTACTGTTCATATAACGGATTCTGTTCTAACATGTACATATCGTCAATTGCATTGCATCTTGCAAAGCTAAACGGCTTTTTTAAATGTTGAAGACTAACATTTATATTTTTAACTATGCTTTTGCTTTTAATAAACGTTAACTAATATAATTTTTTTTTTCCTAAGTTGAAACATGCATATACTGTTTACTATTTTTTTTTTATAAGTTTTTATTTTACATTTATACTTTGTGTTTAATTTATTATTTTATTTTTATTTTTTATTTTTTTATTTTTAAATTTTATTTTTCTAACTTTATTTTTTTTTATTTTTTATTTTTTATTTTTTATTTTTTATTTGTTATTTTTTATTTTTTATTTTTTTTTATTTTTTTTAAATATATTTTTCTTCTTTAATTTTTTTTTTTTCGTAAAAGATTTATTTTGCATTTGTAGTTGTGTTTAAATTTTTTTTTTAATTTTAATTTTTAATTTTTTAATTTTTTTAATTTTTTAATTTTCTAACTTTATTTTACATTTATACTTTGTTTAATTTTTTTTTTTTAATTTTTTTATTTTTTTTTTTTTTTTTTTTTTAATTTTAATTTTTTATTAAAATTTTTAATTTGTTTTATTTATTTTGTTTATTTGCTTTAATTTTTTTTTTATTTTAATTTTTTAATTTTTAATTTTGTGTATGTGTTGTGTGTGTGTGTGTGTGTGTGTGTGTGTGTGTGTGTGTGTGTGTGTGTGTGTGTGTGTGTGTGTGTGTGTGAGTGTGTCATTTATTCTTAGTTCATTACACTACTGTTCACATAACTGATTCTGTTCTAACATGTACATATCGTCAATTGCATTGCATCTTGCAAAGATAAACCGTTTTTCTAAATGTTGAAGACTAACATTTATATTTTCAAATCTCATTTTCTTTTTATAAACGTAAACTAATATAATTTTTTTTTTCTAAGTTGAAACATGCAATATACTGTTTACTATTTTTTATAAGTTTTTATTTTACATTTATACTTTGTGTTTAATTTTATTATTTTAATTTTTATTTTTTATTTTTTTATTTTTAAATTTATTTTTCTAACTTTATTTTTTTTTTTTTTATTTTTTTTTTATTTGTTATTTTTATTTGTTATTTTTTTCATTTTTATTTTTTTTTTTTTTTTTATTTAATTTATTTTTCTAACTTTATTTTTTTGGTAAGTTTTATTTTGCATTTATACTTTGTGTTTAATTTTTTTTTTTTATTTTAATTTTTTAATTTTTTAATTTTTTTAATTTTTTAATTTTCTAACTTTATTTATTTTACATTTATACTTTGTTTAATTTTTTTATTTTAATTTTTTATTTTTTTTTTTTTTTTTTTTTTTATTTTAATTTTTTTTTTCTATTTTTTTTTTTATTTTTTATTTTTATTTCTTTAAAACTTTTTGTTTTTATTAAAACATTTTATACTTTTCATGTTTTTACGTTAAATTTAAGTTTTGGTGGGTGGGGTGGTGTGTGGTGTGTGTGTTTTTGTGTGTGTGTGTGTTTGTGTTTGTGTGTTTGTGTGTGTATGTCATTTATTCTTAGTTGATATGTTAGAGATATGCTTGAAAAAAAAAAAGTGTGACTAGGTTACGTTTTGGATGTAATGTTAGTTACTTACTGTTGTTAAGTGAGGAACTTTGTTAATGTTGACTGCTTATTCATTTTTAAGGTGTGTCAGGTTTGTCGCTGTACATTATTTTCTTAGTTCAGATGATGCTAAGTAATCTTTATTAATGTGAAAACTTTGTTACGTTAGCATATATTCGCTGATCAGTGTATAAAGAATTTGTTTTTATGTTAGTTTTATTTAAATGATACTCGAAATGTGACTTGAATCAATAGATCATAGATAGGGAGGAGATCAAGGATGAACAGGAGGGTGGCGGGATGGTAGTGGTATGATTTACTGATTTACTGATTTAGGGTATGTAAAACGTTACAATTTTAGTAAAAAATATGACTTAAATCAATAGATCAATAGATCAATAGATCAATAGATCAATAGATCATGATTAGGACAGGAGGGAAGGGTGGATGGCTTGATTTACTGATTTACTAATTTAGGGTATGTAAAACATGATAATTTTAGTAAAAAATTTGACCTTAATCAATAGATCAATAGATCATGATTGGACAGGAGGGTAGGTTGGATGGCTTGATTTACTGATTTACTGATTTAGGGTATGTAAAACCTGAGTCAATTTTAGTAAAAATTTGACCTTAATCAATAGATCATAGATCAATAGATCATAGATCAAATAGATGTCAATAGATCACGAATTGACAGGAGGGTGGGTGGGATGGTGGTTTGATTTACTGATTTACTGATTTAGGGTATGTAAAACATGACAATTTTAGTAAAAAATTTGACTTAAATCAATAGATCAATAGATCAATAGATCAATAGATCAATAGATCACAACTGGTCAGGAGGGTGGGTGGATGGTGGTTTGAATTACTGGTTTACTGCTTTAGACTATGTAAAAACGTAAATTTGTAAGTTATAAACATAAAAAGAATAAGAAATTTTATTTATTTATTTATTTATTTATTTATTTATTTTTTATTTTTATTTATTTCTTGATGGTTCTGAAACCATTATTTTCTAAATCTACAGACTCGATAACATATAAAGAAACCAACATTGTTGTTATACGAATGTTTATTAACTCGGCACCGCACAGGCTCCAAGCACCGGTGCCACTAAACCAAACTCTGAATCTCTTCTCAGACTCCTCCTCATTCTTCATTCTTCTTCTTCCTCCTTTCCTCCTCCTTCCTCATTCTTCCTTTCTTCTTCTTCTTCTTCCTCTGTTTTGCATTCCATGCATTTCTTCTTCTTTTTTCAACTGGGGACCCCACTCCGTGGGGTCTCTGGACTCCGAAACCGAATCCGCTTCCAACTCCGTCTCCGATTCCGAATCCTCTATCCTGACACCAAGTTTCAGGCTTCTACGATCATTTTTAATTTTTAGTGGGGGGCAGCGCCCCCCCTTACGGGGGGGACGCAGAGGAACGTAATCTCGTCTCCGACGAGATTACGTCATCATATAGCTCACATCCAAATTTCGCTCCGATACGTTAAGCCTAACATGGTTTTCAGGACGAATTTGACCTTGGCGCTAAGGGGGCAGCACCCCCTTAGGGGTGACTTACGGTCACCAAAACTCGCTTGTGATCAGTTTATCACATACAATAATCATATACCAAGTTTGAAAGCGATACCTCTATTCCTTCCTAGCGAAAAGGGTGGCATCGCCCAGGTGGACGGAATACTACAGCGATTAATCGAATGTTAATTATTGTAATTATTTTCTTTCGATTACATTTTCAGTGCTAAATGCCAACCAGAGCACGTAGAAAGACGATTTAAAGATTGATTTAGGGGTAATCGATCACGATAAATCGATTGGAACCATCAAAAATGATCTATCGATCATTTAAAACCTTCTAGGAACCAAAAAGCCCCCTTTGGGGGGGTCCGCCCCCCTTTTGGGGTTAAAATCCTTGAGTTTAGTCTCAGAACCTCGGAAGTCGGTCTTCCAGACCTTAAATTCGATCTCACCGACCTTGAAAACCTTAACCTTGACACGTCAACCTTGAAAAACCAAATGTTGCAAAATGTTGCTTTGCAACATTTGCAACATCCGGTTGCAACTTCCGGACGTGACCTTGGCCGTCAGTTGTCCACTCTATACTACTGATAACCCTCTCGAGCTGCCTGAAGATAAAAGAGGGAAAATATCCCAAATTGAGTCAACTTATCGGAGTTGTAGTACGCCTGTTTTTTTTTCAGCAGTGTCTCGCGCTAACTTTTGTTCAATAGCGCAAATATAATATATGATGAAGAGAGGAAAAGCCATAATGGTGAAAATGCAGAGAAAGGTATATTTTTAAAGTAAAACTGATTTAAATTTGAACCTTTTTAACGGCATAAAAATTTTCCTCTCTTTTCATAAATTGATAGATATTTGGGAAAATCGATTGATGATATGGAACCTCTTTCAGTATCCCTAGTAACGCTTTCATGCGGAAAAGCTTTGTTTCCTTTCCGACACGCCTGCTTCTTTTTGGTGTTAGTTACTACAGAGAGCAATTTTCGTGCACCTTTCCTTTCAGTGCACCCTAGAGGTAAAATATAGAGGGATAAGATCAGGATATGATGCATGTCAAATTTTACCAACCCCCATCACAATAATACGGTTTTGAAACATATTTCATAGTTTCCGGTCACAACATAAAAGAGAACATTTTCTATATAATATACAATATGGAATGTAATGGAAAGTCATCGCAGACTCAAGCTTGCGACGAAAATTCCACCAGGAGGGAAAAAAAAATTTATTCCTCTTTACAAAAAAATTGGCCAACTCACCGGTGTTGTTTGACGCTGCACACGATCTGTATCCCGCATAGTGCGGTATATCCATAGCCATAACACAGTCATCAAAAACCAGAAACAAATTAACAAACTTCATTTATTTTTTCTTTCCAACTTCTAAATATATCTAAACACGTTGTCCCTTCAATAATTATCACTAAGACTCAAATTTCTATATCATTATTTAATAACTGGAGAATTTAACGAAGTAAATAGTTTCCTTTTTTTTCAAACTTGAATTTCTTAAGACTGATATTTCCTCTAATATTAATACTTATTTAGAGTAACTTTAATATTATTTAAGAAATATAATATAATTATATATATATAGTATATCATTATCTATTTTTTTTTCTATATATATATTTATAGTATATATATATATATATAATATATATATATCGTAAGAAACTCTTTTAATGAGCTCTAAAATTTAATTTAACTCAAATTTATAGGAAATGAACGAAATTATTAAAGATTTTAGGAATAATTATGGTCAATTATAAATAATTCAATACTTTATAATAAATACGTATAAAAGAATTTAAGAACAATAGATATAAATTAATAATAATAACTAATTATTATTATTATTATTATATATTATTATTATTATATTGTATTATTTTATTATATTATTATTTATTATAATATTTATAATATTAACTATAATATTATATTATTATATATTATATAAGCTTTCTCTTATCTATTTATTTATTATTATTAATTATTAAGTTATTAAGTTATTAAATGATTAAAATTATTAAATTAATTTACAATTATTAATTATTAAATTATTATATTATTATATTATTATATTATTAATTATTAAATTATTAAATTATTAAATTATTAAATTATTAAATTATTAAATTATTAAATTATTAAATTATAAATTATTAATTATTAATATTATTAAATTATTAAATTATAAATTATAAAGTACTACTGTTATTAAAATAATAAAAAAATAAAGAATAAATAATTAAATAATTAAATAGTAAATAATTAAATAATTGAATTACTTAAATCTATTAAATATTTAAAAAATTAAATTAATAATAAATAAATAATTAAATTTTAATAAGTAATAAATAATTAAATAATTAAATATGAAATAATTAAATATTAATGAAATAAATAATTAAATAATTAAAATAAATTAAATAATTAATACATAAAAAATTAAATTATTAAATAATTATAATTATTAATAATTAAATTATTAATTATTAATTAATTAAATTTTAATTATTAATATTAAATTTTAAATTATTAAATTATTAAAATATTAAATTATTTTAAATATTAATATTGTACTAAAATATATTATAGTATTATATTATTATATTATTATATTATTATATATTATTCTATTAAATTTATTATTCATAATAATTTATATATAATAATAATAACATATAAAAATTATATTATAATAATAATAATAATAATAATATAATTAATATATATAATCTGATAATGAAAATGATGATGATATATTGAAAATATATATAAAGTAATATATAAAATTATATTTATTTATATTATTTATTTGAATTATATTTTATATTTATATTTTATTTATATTTATATATTATATTATTTATTATTTATTTATATAATTTTTTATATTTTTTATTTATTTAATTTTCTCTTAATATCTTTTTTTAATTTTTTTTATTATTATATTATTATAACTAGTATGATTTTTATATAATCTATTTTTATAATAATATATTAATATTATTTTTAATTTTTCATTTAATATATATGTATGATTATAATTTCTTATGTATTATTATACAAAATTTATTTTTTATAATTTCTTATAATTATATTTTATTTATTTTTATAATTTTTATTATTTTTTATATTAAAATATGGAAATTTTAGTTTATTATTCATTTTGATTTATATTTTCCCTTATTGTTTTAATATTTTTATTTTTTTTTTTTTATATTTTTATTTTTTTTTTTTTTATTTATAATATAGTTATTTTTTTTATTTTTTTTTTTATTATAATTGATATTTATTATATTTAATATATTTTATATATTTATTATATTTATTTATTATATTTATTTATTTTATTATATTATTTATATTTATTTATTATTTTTATTATTTATATTTTTAAATTTTTATATATTAAATTGTTTTTATATATTTCAATAATAATAATGAACGAAGGTGAAAATAAAAATGATTATACTAATAAATAATAACAGTATTGATAGCAAAAATATTAATCATTATTACCCTCGATATTCATTATAGATAATAATAATAATAATAAATAATAATGAATAATAATTAATAATTATAGATAATCAATAATAATTAATAATATAATAATGGAATAATAATGAATATAAATATATAAATTATAATAAAATAATAAAATAATAATAATATATAAAATAATTAATAATAATAAAAAAAAAATATATAATTATAATATATAATAATAATAAAATAACTTCAACATGAGCCTTTGAATTCATAAAAGCTTTAAATTTACTTTTTATAGTTCTAAAGATTTATTTTTGGACATTATTTTAAGTTTTCTTAAAATAATTTTTTTAAAATAATTTACAACAGAGAATTTGCTCTAAGTCTAATGAGTGTATTTAGTTATATAATAAATTTAAATCAATAATGTTAAGTTCACTGATTGCTCATATATGAAATTTTTTGTTTTGTGTTCAGGGTTCAAAAACTAATGAATATGAGTTTTCGCTTTCTGTAATCAAAATTAAATTTATATTAATCATTGGGTCTATCGAATTTTGATTGTACACGCATTCGGCGATCTCAGCTCCTGTGAATTTCACACATATGCTTTAGATTGTAATAATGTTTGGAAAAATGTATCTATGGTTGAATTTCAATGTTCGTGTAGAAACGTGCCAAAGACTGCTTACTGGGGCTTGAAGCGATGTTGATATGTCCTATCCGACAATCTGTTCGTCGCATAACCAATACATGTTGGCGTATAGTCGGACTCAGGGCTGTTAAATTGATACAGAACGTGGTGGTTGTCGGGTGAAACATCTCTTGTAGTGAAGGAGGAAGATAGTTATTTTTGTCTATGTATAATTTTTAGAGTCTGACTTAATTTTTTGAGTTGTCCTTAGGTTTGAGGTGGGAGTTGAATATGTTAAGGTACTTCTCTTCCTTATCAAAGAAAGTCCATAGCATTTGACGTTTTGTAGAAATTTTTCTGATTATCTTTTTCTTTATTACTATATAATTTTATAAGAGTTTTATTAATTTAGGACTTTCACTGAATATTTGTAATTGCTGAGAAATTAAATGTTAGATAATGAGTGCCAATTGTTATCAAATATTGTCCAAGTTGAAGAATAGTTGTACGATAGGAAAACTAGAGTTTTACGTATAGATTCTTTGTAATAGTCGGTGAATAAGAATCATAGTAACAGGTGTCATAATTGGAAACGTAGCTCGCACCTCCTTTTTTTGTACATTGGACTTCTGCGTGTCATATCTGACCAACGTGATTTTACTGACATTGACCGTTTTTTGGTCCATATTTTTACTCAGCTACTTCATGGTTTTTTTTTATTTTTTGATTATTTTTTTTTTTTATTTTTATTTATTATTTATTTTTTTTTTTTTATTTTTTATTTTTTTTTTTAATTTTTAGATTCAATAAAGGTTTTCATATTTTATTTTTTTTTCTCTATTTTTTTTTCGCGGATTTCCCCCACCCCTTTAAGGGTGGGGGGCCGTCGGGTGTAACCAACGCGTTTTTCCGCTTAACGCAAGGCCCCGTCGAAACGCTGCCCGAACGCGCAGCACCGCAACCGCACGCATATCTTCACCGCACTCGCACGCACTGACATCAAGCGGACTCGTTTTTTTTCGCTGTTTCGCAACCTCGTTGTCAGTGTATCATGAATTGTATTTATATCACGAATCAATCCATAAACACATACACCTCACCTTATACACAACAGCCTCATCATCTCCAGTCCTTCCTCTCCTACTGCCCTTTCTCTATAATCCCATTTCATGACCGTGACTGTCTTTATTGTCTGTGCTCTCTGCAATGGAGGTCTTCCTTCCCCTATACCATAGTTTTCATTGAATCTATTTTCAAATTGCCTTCACGTTACAAGATTGTTATATATATTATTTTTTAAATTATATATTTATATATTATTTTATATATATTATAAAAAAAAAGTATTTTATTATATATATATATATATATATTATATATAGTATATATTATATATATTATATAATATATATATATATATGTATAGTAATACGCAGTTTCCTTTTCGCAATTTTGCATCCTGAACCCATTGGGCCTTCTTTAAGGAATGGTCGCCACATGTCATTTTAGTACTACTATACTTACCATTGATAATGCCAGACGCTTCGCATACATGTGTTTGCGCATACCATCTTCTATCTTCTGACGCGATTCATCCCACCCGCAAGAAATAACATTAAATTGCGTATTTAAAAAATGAATTCTCATGTCAACTTCTGCCAGAACTGAACTCGACCCGTAGCCTCTTAAGGAAGTGTATACGACTTAACTAATTGGGCTCCGGCTGAATGCCCTTTAATATATAAACAATTAAATTTTATTATATAAATTCATTTTTCAATTTAAAAAGTGAATAAATAGCTATTCATATTAAAATTATTTATATTACGCACAAATTTCGATTTTGCATTTATATATATTTTTATATATCTATATATCATATATATATACATATATATATATATAATATATATATAGTATATATATATATATATATATATATATATTTAATATATATAATTATTATATATATATATATACTATATATATATATAATCATATTATATAAGTACCAACGAAGAGAGATGAGTAAAAATCGCTATTCATCCATACACACACAGCATCATAATAACTACTTAACACACTCACCCCACACAACACACACTAACCCGTTAAGCACTCTAATATCATCACTACACCATCACACAACCCGCTAAGCCACTTACAGCAACACACTACACCCACACCATAGACACTTACAAACTCACTATCTGCACCTAGCACACACACACATGCCTAGAACTAACCACCCTATATACAAACACCCACCTTGCCGACTCGCCATGGGATAATCATAACCACCCTAGCTCACAACATAAGCACTCCGTCTAACTCACACTAATGACACTGTATGCACACACGCACACCGCTAGTCTATTTTAGTACACCAACATATACGCTAATATATTATATATATATATATATACTTCTATATATATATATATATATATAATATATAAATATATTTAGAAATTATATATTATAATATATATGTAATATATATATATATTATATTATATTATATATTATATTAACCTTGTTTGTACATAATAATTTCGACATTTGACTCTGCGGATACCCTATACCATGCCTACCCTAGCTAAACCTGCACTAACTGGATTTTATATTATCACTCTTATATAGAGTAAGGTTATACCTGACCTGTTATACCTTAACCTAACCTTAACCGTAACCTGCGTAACCTACACCTAGCTAAGCACTATCACTCTGAACCAGCCTCCACTCGCCTGAGCTCATCATGGTAACTGATGCTAGCCTTTGGTAGGTATCTGTGCTAATATGAGGATCATTAGGGAACCTGACCTGTATGATTATCCTAACTTATTCCATCCTGTTGCACACACACCGAACATTCACTATGACACTTCGTATACACACATTCACTATGACACTATCACACTTCACTATGACACTTTACATTACCCATAGAACTATCTTTACTTTTACACTTATACACAAGCGGCACAACAACACACATACAACATCACCCACTTATCCTTATATACATCACTATTCACTTATGAACAACATACATTCACCATAACATTAACATTACATTTACACTTATACCATGTATATTATATTTTTCGACCAACCCTTTTGGTCTTCCATGGGTCATTTTAGGCCCATGGCATTTAGAGCATTTAAACATTTTATTTAAAACATAACATCTACAATACCTTAAAGACAGTAAATCATAAATTCAAATAGAGGTTTACCTAACACCAGGAGGGGATTAGTATGCTTTTGTTTTACTGCTTTACTGCTTTAACTCATGTTTTACTGCTTTAACTTTCATGTTTTACTGCTTTAACGCACATATTTATTAACATTATATACCTTAAAGCAGGTAAATCAGAAAATCAATAGAGGTGTTACCCTGCAACAAAGGGCTTAGTATGCTTTTGTTTTATCTGGCTTTCTGTTAACTCATGTTTTACTGCTTTAACTCAGTTTTACTGCTTTTAAACTCATATGTTTTACTGCTTTAACTCACATATTCATTAACATTTAGTACTTAAATCAGTTATAATGAAAATCAATAGAGTTTTTTATCTAAACACCACAACAGGTGGGGATTATATGTGATTTGTTTTACTGCTTTACTCTGCTTTAAACTCGTGTTTTTCTGCTTAAAACTCATTTTAACTGCTTTACTTTCTGCTTTATGCTTTTAAACTTTTGCTTAATCTGTTTTAATCAACTTTCTCTTTTACTGCTTTAACTCATATATTTATTTAATATTTATGTTTTTTATTTTGTTTTAATACTTTTTATTATTTTTATTATTATTTTTATTTATTTTTATATTATTTCTTATATTTTATTATTTTTATTTTTATATTTTTAATTATCTTTTAGTGTTATTTACTTCATGCCTATTTTTATTATTATTATCTTATATACATACACAACAACACACACACATACAGGGATATCCTTATACCACATTCATATGACACTTATACACACATTCACATATACATTACACTTTCCATAGACACTTACATTTACACTTATACACAAGCGCACACGCACACACACACACTTACACTTAAACACACATTCACTATGATACTAATACACACATCACTATGATACTTACATTTATCCATAGACACTTACATTTGCACTTACACTCACACAAATACACTTAAACTCACACAGATTTACTTACACTCACAAAGATTTACTTACAATCACACACAGATTTACTTACACTCGCACACATTGATTTACACAACACCACACACAACACTACACAACACACACATTACACACACGAACACTACACACAAATACAATCACACACACACACACACACACTCACTTATACATATACGTATAATTTTTATTAAAACCATTTTTGTTTTAATTGAACACGTACATTTATATTACTCATTCATTCAATGATAACTAAAATTATTTCAAAGTTTTTTTAAACTTCTTATACATAAATGAATGATTATACATAACATAAGAATTTATTATTAACTGTTATACTTTTTGTTATATAATTTTATATACTATCAGTTTAAACATTTTCTTTTTACTAAAATTTTATGAAATTTTATTAAAAACAGTATTTTACGTACCTTTAAAGCAAGTAAATTCAGTAAATTCAGTAAATTCATCTCTTAACCATGTCTTCTCACGCTATGCCGAACGTTTTGTTCTTATTGACTCTTACTGCTTTTACATCATCTTTAGCCATGTAAAAGTATAAAATAACAAAATAATCTTCTCTGTAACTAACATTGTATTTTATTAAAATCGATTCCTAAAGTTTATTTAAAAATACAATAATTGCACTTACATTATATATTCACTCTGATGTTAACTTAAAAAATTATTTCAAAGTTTTACCAATAATCTCGGGTTTTCTTTATAATATTATTATTATTTCATCTCATGCTATCATTGACAATCCATCACGAAAATCACGTAACAAACACTGAAAAATGTTACGTTTATTACCCCAGTAACTTAAAATGTTTGAAGATAAGTGCTTTAGCGCTAGAGATGAGCATATCCTTTTGTGCCCGGGGCGATTATAAGGCACTAATTCCAGGTCAAAATATATTTCAAACTGACCTTTTTCTGTAAATGTGGTGCAATAACTACGTTAGGCCTAAATTTAGTCGCCTATATTTAGATAAAGCCTTTTTGTAGACGGCTATTTTAATCCTAGATACCTAGGTCAAAAGGTAAATTCGCCGTAATTACAGATGAATATTCGTTATATTATTTTTTACTTAAATATTATTTCAAACTGAAACATGTTGGATCGGTAAGAATCCTTTAAGCAGGTAAAAAAGGAAATGTTTTCCTTACCTGTGATTGGTCGGAGTAGTATCCTTATCTCTATATGCCCTCGTATGTGATTGGTCGAGAATTATTTATCGTCTTTTGAAATTAAACCTTGGTGCTTCAGACTTGGTATTTAGCAGGCGCGGCGTTCTACTTTTATAACCCAATGATGATTTTTAAATCATAGTCAGGTTTTGCTGTTAAGCGGTGCATCAGTTATCTGATTGTATTAAAAGTGTTTTATTTTTACTATGTGTATATCATATTTATAATAAATACGTACATTGAGGAATAATTATTAAATTCACTAGAATAGATAATATTAATTAATTCACTAGTTCATAAACTAACCACCAAGGGCTCAGCATGAAGCCCACCTGCAAGAGGCAGCTAACACTGCACCCGCTGTGCTCCCGCCGGTCCGCCTGGTCGCCCGGCGCGTCAGGCGCAATATTGTCCGCGTTCCCGCCCCCGGATGCGCCCAGCGCAATATTCCCAGCGTAACCTCGCCGCGTGCGCCGCAGGCGTCAATATTCCCGCGCGACAATTGAAATATTATATATAGTATATATATATATATATAATATATTATTATATAATATATTATATAATATATAAATAAATATATATATATATATATATATAATATATATATATATAATTGTGTGTGCGGTGAGTGTACATGTCCTATGGTGAACGTAGTGTCCTATGTGTATGTCGATGTGTGAATAGGAGATAATAGTGTATGTGTGTATAAGTGTAAGTGTTAAGTTTCCTATGGTAGCTGTAATGCATCAAAGATGAATCATCAAAATAGGTGGTATCAAAGATGAGCCATAAAGATAGTCATCAAGATTGACCACTAAAGCTTGAGGTACCACGAAGCTAAGGTTCTTAAGAGTTGAGGTATCAATAGCGAGGCATCAAAAGCTGAGGTATCAAATTGAGGCATTAAAAGCTGAGGCATCAAAGTTGAAGCATCAAACTGAACATCAAGTTGAAGTCACAAAAAGCTGAGCATCAAAGTTGAGGGAATCAAAATATCGAGTGGTGGGGTGCGTATGTGTGTGTTGGTGTCGTGTGTGTGTGTTTTGTTTGTGGTGTGTTGTGTTGTGTGTGAAGTGTGTCATGTTGTTAAATAATAATAACAATAGCCATGAAGTAAATAACACTAATATAATATATCAAAAAAAATAAAATGTTTTTAATAAATTAATAACGCTATATGTGTAAGTGAGTGTGCGTGTGAATTGCTGTGTGTGTGTGTATGTGTGCTTTAAATAATTGTGTAGTGTGTTTCTTAAATAATAATAAAAAAAGCATGGAGTAAATAACACTAAGTATAATCAATGAAAATAAAAAAACAATTGTTTATAATTATATCTCGATTATAGGGTGTAAGTGACTGTGCGTGGTGCTTTGTGTGAGGGTTTGTGGTGTGGTGGTGTGTGTGTATTGTGCGTGGTGTGTGTATGTGTGTTCTAAATAATAATTTCGCTGCGGGAATATTCGCCTGCGGGGCAGCGGCGGGAGTTACGGCGCGGGGAATATCGCGCTTGGCGTGGCGCCCGCGGGCGCGAACGCGGAAAATATTGTCGCCTGCCATGGCGCACTCGGCGGCGGGACGGCGGGAACGCCGCGGTTGCGGGGTTGGCTGCCTTTGGCGGTGGGGCCTCATGCTGATCCTGTGTTTAGTTTATGATACTAAGAATTAATTTTATTATCTATTCTAGGTGAATGTATTAATAATTACTGTCTCAATGTAGATTATTTTTATAAATAGATATGACACTTAGTAAATAATAAAACAATTTTTATACGAATCAGATAACTTGACGCTTAAAGCTAATGACTATTATTTTAACATGAGTTTGGTATAAAGATAATAAAACACACACTTGCTCAAATACAAGTTTATAACATACGTAAAACCAAAAAAGAGATAAAATAATTCTCGACCAATCACACGAGGTCAAATAGAGATAAGGATTACCCCGACTAATCAATCAAGTAAGGAAAACATTTCTTTTTTACCTGCTTAAAGGACTTACGATCAAATGTTCAGTTTGAAATATATTATTATAAGAATAATAATAACAATGATTCTTGTCTATATTGGAATTACCTTTTGACTGGTATTAGGATTAAATTAGCTGTCTACTAATAAGCTTATCTAAATTCTAGCAGGCAAATTTAGGCCTAACGTATATTATTGCACCAACATTTTACAGAAAAAGGTCAGTTTGAAATATATTTTGACTTGGAATTAGGCCTAAATCGCCCCGGGTTACAAAAAGGATTATCATAATTTTAGGCCTAAAGTTATTTCAACACATGTTACAGAGAGAGGTCATTCGTATCTTAACAGTGCGGTGTTGTTGTTTTTTCTCGTGCATGGATTGTCATATGTACTATAGATAAATACTAATAATAATTAATAAAGAAAACCCGAATTAATTTATAAAAACTTGAAATATTTTTAGTTTAACATCGAGTGAATTAATCATAAATGTAAGTGAATAGTTGCTATTTTTAAA
This sequence comes from Trachelipus rathkii, assembly GCA_015478945.1. Taxonomy (NCBI): domain Eukaryota; kingdom Metazoa; phylum Arthropoda; class Malacostraca; order Isopoda; family Trachelipodidae; genus Trachelipus; species Trachelipus rathkii. The sequence continues at coordinate 20,711 of JABUQX010089652.1, forward strand.
TAAAAACTTAGAATGATTTTAATAAAAATACATGTTAGTTTAGCAGAGAAGAATTACTTTTTTTAATACTTATTACATTGTGTCTAAAGATGATGTAACCGTAAGTCAAGTAGAAAACCCAAAACTCAAACGTGGCATATGCTTGATGTAGAGGTGCTTAGGGTATGGCTTATGATTTAGCTCTGAGTTTAACTTGCTTTAAGTTACTAAATATATGTTTTAATTAAAATTTCATAAAATTTAGGTAAAAGTTATTTAAAACTTATAGTTATAAAATTTATAAACAAAAAAGTATTAAAATAGTTAATAATAAATTCTTTGTTCAAAGATAATGTTTGATTTATTATAGAATTATTTAAGAAAACTTTGAAATTTTTTTTTAGTCACATTTGAATGAGTGACAAAAATATACGGTTTTGAAGTACATTCTAAAATTTTTAATAAATTATAACGTTATATGTGTAAGTGAGTGTGGGTTGTGTGTGTGTGTTGTGTGTTTGTGTGTTGTGTGTAATCTGTGTGCGAGTGTTAAGTAAATCTGTGGTGTAAGTAAATCTGTTGTGGAGTGTAAAGTAAGTCTGTGTGAGTGTAAGTAAGTCTTGTGAGTGTCAACGCTATCATCTCGTTGTGTGAGTGTATATGTGCAAAGTGTAGTGTCTATCGGATAATGAAGTGCCATAGTGAATGTGTGTATAAGTATCATATTGAATGGTGTATAACTGTAAGTGTGTGTGTGTGTGTGCGTGGTGACCGCCAGTGTATAAGTGTTAAATGTAAGTGTCCTATGGGTATAATTAGTAGTCTTAGTGAATGTGTGTATAGTGTCATAGTGATGTGTGTATAATTGTAAGTGTGTGTAGTGTGTGTGGTGTGTGTGTGTGTGTGTGTTTGTGTAAAGACCTTTCTAAAAAGGTATGTTTGTATGCGTGGTGTTACAAAACTACTAGTATCACAAAAATAATAAACATATAAAAATAAAAAATATAAAATATATAATAAAATAAATAAAAATAATATATAAAAATAAATAAAAAGTATAAAAAAATAAAAAACATAATGTTATAAATTATATGGAGTTAAATGCAGTAAAAATGCATAAGTTAAACAGTAACTACGCAAAAAAAGTTAAAGTTCAGTAAAGCAAAAGTTAATAGCAGTAAAACATGAGTTATAAGCCATAAAAGATTAATTATAAGCAGTAAAGCAGTAAAACAAAAGCATACTAACCCTCCTTGGTGTAGTAACACTCTATTGATTTTTACTGATGTTACTGATTAAGGTATGTAATGTATGAATATGTGAGTTAAAGGCAGTAAATACATATAGTGTAAAGCAGTAACAACATGGTTATATAGCATAAAACATGAGTTAAAGCAGTGAAACAGTAAAAAACAAAAGCATACTATTCCCCCCTGGGTGTTAGGTAACCTCTATTGATTACTGATTTACTGCTTTCATAGGTATGTTATGTTACATATAATATGTCTTTACAAGCAGTATAAACTATAAGGTTAAAACAGTAAAACATGAGTTAAATGCAGTAAAGCAGTAAAACGACAAGCATACTAATCCCTTGGTGTTAGGTAACAACTCTATTGATTTACTAATTTACTGCTTGATATCTACGTTAATTTTAATGTTTTTAATAAAAATGTCTAAGTATGAAATAAAAATTAGGGTTGGCTAAAATTGACCCATGGAAGACCAAAGGGTTGTTCGTGTGTTTGTACGATAAGTGTAAATTTAAGTGTAAGTGTCTATGTGAGTGTAAGTGTCATTAGTGAATGTGTGTATAAGTGTAGTGGATGTTGTATGTGTGTGTGTAAGTGTAAATGTAAGTGACTATGTGTAAATGTAAGTGTCTATGGGTAAATTGTAATGTTTATCCAATATCTGTCATTAGAATTATATGAATGTTGTATAATGTGTTCATAGTGAGTATGTGTGTTGTGTGTGTGTGTGCGGATGAAAATAAGTTAGGATAGATCTCATACAGGTCAGGTTCCTACATGACCTCATGTTAGCCCAGATACCTACCAAAGGCTAGGCATCAGTTACCTGGATTGAAGCTTCAAGGCGTGTGAGGCTAGGTTCAGGAGTAGGAAATTATGGTGTAGCTAGGTGTAGGTTACGCCAGGTTGTTAGATTAGGCGTAGGTAGGTTGTGTTAGGTTAGGTTAGGTTAGGTTACGGTAAGGCCAGGTTAGGTGCAGGTTTAGGCTAGTGTAGGCTGGGTATAGGGTATCCGGCAAGGTCAATGTCGAAATATCATGGCAAACAAGTTAATATATATATATTATATATATAGATTATATAGTTATGATATATGATATATATATATATATATTATATAATATAATATATATATAATATATATTTAGCGTATGTGTGTGTGTATACAATAGCCTAGCGGTGTGGATGTTTGCATAAGTGTCATAGTGTGTTAGACGTGGGTGTAGGTGTGAGCTAGGGTTGGTGTATGTTATCCATGGCAGGGTCGGCAAGGGTGGGTGGTGCGTATATAGGGTGGGTGTATGTGTCTAGGCATGTGTGGTGTGTGAAGTGTAAATGTGAGTGTAAGTGTCTATTGGTGGTGTATGTGTGTGTGTATAAGTGGCCTAGGTGTTGTGTGTGTGTGTGGTGTGTGTGTATATATATATGTAGGTGTGTGGTGTGTGTGTGTGTGTAGTGTGTAAGTATGTATATATATTGTATGTGTGTGTGTATGGATGATAGCGATTTTACTCTTCTACTCTTCTCGTTGTGTATTAATATAATATATAATATAATATATATATTATATATATAATTATAATATAATATATATAATTAATATATATATATATATATATATATATATATATATATACTATAATATATATATATATATTATATATATATAATTACTATATATAAAAGCAAAATCGATTGCGCTTTTTCTAAAACTTTAATATGGTAAATAGCTATTTTCCAAAGATTTTGTTATCATAAATGATTTATTTATATAAGTTATATTTGTTTATTATATTAAAGGGCATTCAGACGGAGCCCAATTAGTTAAGTCGTATACACTTCCTTAAGAGGCTACGGGTCGAGTTCCAGTTCGGTCAGTGACATGGAGAAGTATTTTTAAATAAAGCAATTTAATGTTATTCCTTGTCGGTGGGATGATTCTGCTCAGAGATAGAAGATGTTATGCCGCAAGCGCATATACCATTGTATGTGGCAGCGTCTGCCATATACAATCTAAGGTAGTATATAGAAAAAATGTACATGTGGCGACATTCCTTAAGATAGGCCCACGGGTCAGGATACCTGTGAAACCTTCCAGAAGAGTACAAATTTAAGTTAATATATACGTATATATATATTATAATAATAATATATATAATATATATATATATATATATATTATATAATAAATTCATATATTATATATATATATTATATATATTTATATTACGTATATGTGAAGGCCAAATTTGAAAATAGATCAATGAATAATATGGTATAGGGGTAATGGAAGACCTCCTTGGAGAGCACAGACAGTAAAGCATTCACGGTGAATGGAATGGGTATAGAGAAACGAGGAGGGAAGGACTGGAATGATGAGGGTTTGTGTGTATAGGGTTGAGTGTCTGTGTCTATGGATGCATCTCGTGATATTTAAAATACTTCATGAGTTATAGAATAACGGGATTCTGAAATCAGCGAAAAAAACGGTCTCTCGGCTTTGATGCAGGTGCGGTGCGGTGCGGTCGGTGCGGTGCTGCGCGGTTCGGCGCGGTTCGACGGCCTTGCGGTTAAGCGAAAACGCGTTGGTGAACTCTGAAAACCCCCCCCACCCTTAAGGGGGTGGGGGAATTTTTCGAAAAAAAAATAAAAAAAAAAAAAAATAAAATAATATAAAATAAATAAAATAAAATAAATCTAAAAATAAAAAAAATAAAAAAAAAAAATAAAAAAAAAAATAAAAATAAATAAAAAAAAAAAAAAAAAAAAAAATAAAACTAAAAAATAATAAAACTCCCATGAAGGTAGCTGAGTAAAAAATATGGGCCCAAAAAAGTTCAAGGGCAGGTAAAAATACCGTTGGTCAGAATGACCAACGGTCAGTCAAGAGTCAAAAGGGGCGGAGCTACCGTTGTCTCAATATGACCTGTTGTTACTACTAAGTCCATA
>JABUQX010089653.1:0-2500 GCA_015478945.1 Trachelipus rathkii
TCGACAACAAAGCTTTATTTCAAACTTTGTTTTTTTGTGTAATATCTTTTTCTCTGCTAATCCTTTAATTTCTTTTCTGGTCATTTCAAAAGCTGCAGTAGATGGCTACCACTGTTCATCCTTCAGAAATATCCTTGAAATTCTGATCTATCCTTCACTCTTTATGAATTTTTTCTTAATATTTTACCGTCTGAAATTTGAGTGAATTTATTAAGAAGTTGCTAAATTTTTCATTTTTTTCCGTTTAAATATTTTCGATTAAATTTTTTATATATTATATATATATATATATATATATATAATATATATATATATATAAATATATATATATATATATATATATATAATAGTATATAATATAATATATATATATATATATATATATATATATATATATATATATAATATATAGGACAAAGTTACTTAACGCCACACGGAACGGGAAGGTCGGATCAAAAAAAAAAAATTTCACAGGTGAGCATCTATGATACATAAATAGATGTTCTAGGGGCGAAATGAATTTTTATTATTTACATGTTCTAAGGGGCGAAATTAGGTTAGGTTAGGTTAGGTTAGGTTAGGTCTGGAAAAAAAAAATTCACTTCGTCCACTTAAAAAACAATCTATTTATGTATCATTAGAGGCTACCTGTCGAAAAATTTTTTTTTGAAACCGAGCTCCCGTTCCGTGTTGGCGTAAGTAACTTTACCATATATATATATATATATATATATATATATATATATATATATATATATATAAATATATATATATATAAAAAAAAAAAATATATTATATATACTTAATATATATATATATATATATAATATATATAAATATATATATATATAGTGCCAGCCTCTAGAAGAGCCACAATCCATATCTCAAAAATTGCAATAGCTAACAGGGAAAATGGAAACATTGTTTGAATCCTGGTAAAATTTTTATATTATACAATGTAAAAAAAAAAAAAAGAAAAAAGATAAAAAAAAAAAAAAAAAAAAAAAAAAAAAAAAAAAAAAAAAACTCATATTTAAAAAAACTACAATAGCTTCAGGAAAAGGAATAGCATTTTGGAATTCTGTATAATTTTAGTTATGAAAATGTAAAAAAAATAAAAAAATTTAAGCCAATTTTTTTTTTTTTTCTAGAGAGCTCGAGCCGGCGGGGACAGAGTATTTATATATTAGAAAGGTATTACACCGGCCAATGTAGGCTCACCAACGGGAACACAGGGGGACGTTTCCATACCCCGTAGGGGGGGGCGAAGGAACCCCCGCGACACCCAAAAAATACCAAAAAAGAGCGGGGGTTCGGAGACCCTCCCCGGAGGGGGGGAAATAGTCCTACCCCATAGTTCCCGGAAGGCCGAGAGCACCCCGACTTCCTGCATCGTGCGGTATACGCTTGGGTATTCTTTAGTTAAAAAAAATTAACTCTACTAGAAAGTCTATTCATTTTAACGATACCGTATAAAAGGTCTCTAAATGGGCTTTCTAATCATTAAAAAAAATAATTTATTAACAAAAAATTTAAATTTTCATTTTCCGCACTAAAATTTTACCAGGATTCCATATGTATTCCTTTTCCCGGTAGCAGTGATTATTTTTTAGATATATTTTTTTTTCTTTTTTTTCCAAAACTAAATTTACCAGCATTTCCAACAAGTATCCCTTTTCCGGTAGCATTTGTAGTTTTGTGAGATATAGATTGTGCTCTTCTAAGAGGCGTACCCATATATAATATTATATATATTAATATCTATAATATATTTATATATATATATATATATATATATATATATATATATTATATATATAATATATATAATATAAATATATATATATATATATTATATATAATATATATATGGTCAGCCTCTAGAAGAGCCACAATCCATATCTCAAAAACTACAACAGCAACCGGGAAAAGGAATACATTGCTGGAATGCTGGTCCAATTTTAAGGCGGAAAATGTAAAAAAAATAATAAATAAAAAATAAATAAAAAAAAATTAATCTCAAAAACTACAATAGCTACAGCGAAAAGGAATACCTTTTTGGAATCCTTAAAATTTTGGATAGGGAAATGTAAAAAAAAAAAAAAAAAAAAAAATTATTGTTAATTAATTATAGTAATATGATTAGAGGGCCTATTTAGAGACCTTTTATTGGTACTCCCGTTAAAATAAATAGACTTTCTATTAAATTTTGCTTTTTTTTTTTAACTAAGAGAATACCCCAGGGTAAACCGCCACCGATGGCAGGAGTCGGGGCTCTCGGCCTTCCGGGGAACTACGGGGTAGGACTAATTCCCCCCCCTCCGGGAGGGTCTCCGAACCCCCGGCTCTTTTGGTATTGGGTGCGCGGGGTTCCATCCGCCCCTCCCCTACGGTAGTGGAAAACTCCCCCCCCTGTTTTCCCCGTCGGCTCGAGCCCCCTAAATTCCCGGTAATACCTTTACAAATAATTATATAGTATACTAGGTCGCCAGCACCCCCC
>JABUQX010089653.1:7500-15310 GCA_015478945.1 Trachelipus rathkii
TATATATATATATATATATATATAATATATATATTATATATATATAGATGAGTAGAAGTAAAAATAGTCATATATAAAGATATATATATAAATATATATTATATATATATATATATATATAATATCAGTATATATATTATATATATATATATATATATATACCAGAGGCGGCTCCTATAGTTGTGCTGCTCGTGCTTAGCACGAGTTAACATTATAGAAACAATCGATCTTTTGCAATTTCATAATGTTACGATAAAATTCTCTTTTAAATAGCGTTATTTTTCAATCCATTAAAAAAAGGTGACAGTTCGTGCTCAAACCAAATAGCGAAGATTGTGTGTGTATTTAGAGTATAAAATTGTTTATATTGTTGCCTTTGACATCTCTTACTATAAATACTATAAATAATAAATAGTAGTTTTATAACAAACAATATTTAATAAAATAAATAAAAAATTAATAAAGAAATTAATATAATAAGTTAATAAACTGAAGAATAATGAAAGAAAAACATAACTGAACACTATAGTTAACCATCGAACTAATTTTAAATTAAAGAAAATTTGTAAAATAGCAATAACTCAAGTGCTGATGTGAACATTTTGGGTGTTAATTAATTTAATTAATATATATATATATATATATATATATATATATATATATATATATATATATATATATTATATATATATATATATATATATGATATAATATATATATATATATATAATATATATATACATATTAGATAGACTGACAGATTTGGACTTAAACTCGAGGTTGCCAGAATTTGTCCCTTTTATTAGAATTTGTTCTTTTTATTATATAAGCTTAAGACATTATTCGAACAAATTTTTTTAAGCAAGTTCTTATTTTACCTTTTACTTCTAAATGGATGTGTTAATTTTAAGATTCTACAAACTTGAGTTTTGCAATAAGGAATTTAATGTATTAATGATAAAAATTTTAAATTTTTTTGTCCTAAAAGTATTTGTCGAAAAGCCGATTTTTCCAATGTGTCTTGAAGGGTAATTTTTTTATATTCTGCTGCCTGCCTTTTAATAAAGTCTTAAGATTAATTTATTATTTTACGTTTAAAACCCCTGTTTGTATGTGGTCAATCCATTCTTTGCAACTTTAAAGACCCTGAAAGGGGTCCGTACGAATATGTTAGACAGGCAACCTTGGGTCGCAAGGTAAAATATAATTTACTGTTAGTAAACTGTTGTAGAATTCAAGTAAGGTAAAAAACATATAATGTCTTTGGGTAAAATACGTGTCCGCTAGGTTTTGTTTTCCCATATATAGATTCTTATGTATGACCCAACAAAATATTCATAACTGAACTTAGAGGGGAGTAAAAACAAAACCTAAACTATATATTGACTCCTACGATGCAGTAAGCAACCTTACCTATCACTTTTATGCGACTATGCCTGTAAATTTCAACCAACCTATATGAATCCACTTTTGCCGTAAAACTATTATCTATTTGTTATTTTTAAAGGGACTATTTCTGCACTATCAAAAGATCCCCGAAACGCTTTGTCTCGGCCGATGCAAACTTGTAAAATTTTTTGAAAGTACGATATTATTAAGTTATACCCCTTCGTTTTTTGTAATTCAAAATTTTTTTCTTTGATCCTGCGTGCACTAAGCAATCAAATTTGTTGTTTAGCATCGATATAATGAAATACTATTTGAACAAAAACCCCTCCAAAAAAGTTACACCTTTTATCTGCATCATCAAATGTATATATATATATCTATATAATATATATATATATTTATTTTATATTATTAATATATAATATATATATATACTATTACTATATAATATATATAATATAATATATATATATATATATATCTATATATTATATTATATATATATATATAGAGGAGAGGAGAGAGAGAGAGAGAGAGAGGAAGAGAGAGGAGAGAAGAAGAGAGAGAGAGAGAGAGAGAGAGAGAGAGAGAGAGAGAAGAGAGAGAGAGAGAAGAGAGAGACGTTTACAATTAAACTTAATATAAACTGGGTAATTCTTAGCTTGGGCTTCATAAAATTTCTTTTGAAATGTTGATTTTGCCACCACAATATGAAATCAACATATAACATTTTTCACAAAGAATTAACCAAATTGTTAATATATAAATTGTCAATGTAAATTATAAATTATACAACTTATAAAAATTAAAATTTTAACATTTAAGGAGAATGGGCAATCTTCTCGCACGTGTAAAGAAAAATGAAAGCTGATAAACAAGAGATGCAAGGCAAAATAATATAAACAATTTTATTAGGCTAAATTCAAGGTTAGCTTAATTTAGCCTATATATATGTTTAATATATTTTTGGTATTTGGAAATCATGCATAACCCATAATACTTTTTTAATTTTTTTTTTTAAATAAAACTAGTATTTTATTAGATTTAAAACAAAAAAAAAACTTTTATATAAAATTAGAAATTCACGATGTGGGTAAGTGGTACTATGTCCTTATAAGTTTCTCTCCACTTCTTCGACAGAAGCACGGAGCAGTCAGCCCTTTATAATTGAATTGAAAAAATAGCATTATTACAATGCGTTGATTCTTACCTTTTTGGTTTAAACTTTTATATGACCTTTATTTGTAGGATGAGCGAATAGGTGCTAGCATGATAACGGGTCGTTGACTAAGCACGAGCAGCCACGGGTAATGGGCGGAGTCTCTCTGATATATATATATATATATATATATATATATATATATATATATATATATATATATATATATATATATATAACTAATATATATATATATATATATATATAAATATATATATCGTATATATATACATATATATTTATAATATAGTATATATTATAATATATAATATATATTAGTATATATAAGTATAATATATGTATATTATATGAATTATTTAGCTCTCTATATATATGTAGTAAATTATATCTGATCAGTCTTAGATACTAGTAGTATATAAGTATATTATTATATATATATATATGTGGTTATAACCGTAATAAAAAAGTTTTTAAATATGGTTTAAATTAAAGAAAAGAAACGTGAGACTTCCATTTTTTAACTGTTTTGTCTCGTTAAGCGTCTTAATTTAATAATTGATTTCGCAAATTTTTTCTTAAGTTTTTCTTTTCTCTTTTAATTCTAAACATTAAATGGAGAAAACAAGGAGAGGATAAAAAATGAGTTTTAAATACAGAGTTTTTCTTTTTGGGATTCAATTAGTATTAATTTTTTTATTATCAAATTATTATTTATTATTATTATTATTAATTTTATTATTATTATTATTATTAATAAAATTATTATTAAATTGTTGTAAATAACAAATATTATTATTCTTATAAGAAATTATTTTTAAAAGTTACATTATTATTATTATTATTATTATTATTATTATTATTATTATTATTATTATTATTATTATTATTATTATCTATTATTAGTTATTATTATTATTACTCTATGTTTGTATCATTATTATTATAATTAGTATGCATTATTATTTATTAATAATTTTAGTTATAATTATAATTATAATAATAATGTAATATAATAATAATAAAAATAATAATATAATAAATAAAATCAAATAATAATAATAATAATAATAATAAGCCCCTCTTGCGAGAGAGATCTTCCTATTAACCAAACATTCTTAATAATAATAATAAATAGGTATCATACTCAAAATTTAATAATAATAATAAATCAATAAATATAATAATGAATAATAATAATATATAATATAATAATAATAATAATAATAAATAACTAATAATAGTATTAATTATTAATTAAAAAGTAATTAAAATTATAATTATTAAATGAAATAATAATAATATAATAATAATAATAAAATAATAATAATAATATAATAATAATAATAATAATATGAAATAATATAATAATAATTCTAACACTATCATCAAATTATGAGATTAATAAATAATCTAAATACTAAGATACTAATACTAATTCAAATGTAAAGCTAATAATGAGTAATTCTTACCTCCTTCCGAACAAGTTATAAAAATAATAATAGACATTAAGAAAACAAATATTTTTAAATATCATACTTCAACAAACTATAGATTATTAATAATTTATAATTATTATAATTATTAATTATTATTATTATTATTATTATTATTATATTATTATTATTATTATTATTATTATTATTATTATTAGTTATTATATTATTTTTTTATTTATGATTGTAGTTATGGTTGGATGGTTGTATAATTGATCTAATTCTTATTATTATTATTTTAAGGATTACTTATTATTATTATTATTATTATTTATTATATTATTATTATTATTATATTGATTATTATTATTATCATTATCATTATATTATCATTATCATTATCATTATTATTATTATTTTATTATTATTATTATTATTATTATTATTATTATTATTATTATTATTATTATTATTGATTATTATTATCAATTATAATAATAACAATATCAAATAATTATACTAGTATTATAATTATTAAAAAGATGCAAGCCTGAGAAACAAAGCTGTGTAACATAATAGAACTTGGAAATACTGGAATAAATTAATCTTTTATTATTAATTCTTTTATTATTATTTATTATTATTATTGGATTATTATTATTATTTATCTATGGTATTATTATTTAATTATTATTAATATTATTATTATTATTATTATGATTTTCGTGATGACCTTGGTGCTTATTTATATATTTGATTTGCTAAGTAGAAAATATTTCTCAAAAGCAACAAACTGTATTTTTAATTTAAGTAAGCGCTCTAAAAGTATTTTAAATTAAACTATTTTAAGTGTTTCTGAAAAAAATAAATTACAATTTTGTATCCTTTTTCCTTTGTATATATTATATATTAGTATATATATTATATATATATATATATATATATATATATATATATATATATACATATATATATAATATATATAATATATATATATATATTATATATATATACTGTATATATATGAGTTCATGTGTATTTTAAGTTTAAATAATTTACGGTGTTTTAAATTTTTAATATATAGGGTAAAAAAGAACTGCTATAAAAAAAAACTAGTTTAGATGATAATTTGAAGCATTTTAACTTGTAACTTATGATTCTTTTTATTAATTAATTATATATAGATCTATATGGGTTTGTACATATATATATATATTTTTATACTATAATATATATAATATTATATAATATATATATATATAATATATAATATATATACTATATATATACTATATATATATATATATATATACTATATAAATCAGTGGCGGCTCGTGAACCAAAAACATGGGGAGGCACTTCAATATATATATATATATATATTTATATATATTATATATATAATTATATATATATATATATATATATATACCTCGAGACAAGAACACTAGCGAGACATATCGGGTTATGCTGTGTGTAGTTCATTCTGCGTTTGGGGCGCTGCGTATCTATCTAGTATATATATAGTATATATAATAATACTATAATATATATATAATATTCATGAGGCGACTCCCTATCTCGTGCTACCCGTCGCTAGCACGAGTTTATTATTATAGAAAGGAACGATAATTCTTCAAAATTTTTGCAGTTTATGAAAATTCTCTTATTTTTTTTGTGAAAATAGGTCATTTGAAAGATAGTAAAATTACATATTTAATAAATGGAAAGATTATGTAGAAATTAACAACAAAAAGTGTATGCATCTATAACGCCATAAGTGTAAATAACCCTTATTTTTAATCATGTATAAATTGATATGGTAAGGCTCGTAACCTCTCCAAAATATGCAGAGAGCGAAATCTTCAAAACGATAAATATTAATACCATATTCGTGAATTTAAATTTTTCTTACAAGTTGTTTTTTTTTTTCTGTCAAGGAATCTAATAAAACGCTCGTTTTAATTTAAGAAAAAAAAATTAAAATAAAGCATTTACTTGTTCTTAATGCACATTTCGGATAAAAATATTTCATATATTTCAAATTCTAATATCTGAATTTGAAGGAAAAACAAAGATACCCATAAATCCAATTATATGCTAAAAGAGAACTGTAGGAAAAGTGGATACCACTTCAAATATTTTAGTAAATAATTATTTTGTTAATTTATATATAAAATAAATAAAGATAAATAATGAATTATGAACTAGATCCTTGAATTATAATGGGGTGCTTTATCTTTTTTTAGCTAGCGTTGATAATATAAATTTAGCACCTGCCGGGCGGATACTTCTTAGATCTTCCGTAGAAGTCCTTTAAAGAAGACACTGTGCCTCCAAGGCCCCGTGTCCGGCATTTTCGTAGCGAAAATGTTTATGATTGATTTTAATTCTAAACAGTTGTAACATTTTTTAAAGATTTTAATTGATTTATTTAATTTAATGTATGAACTAAGAAAGTAGGGTGAAGGGATATGTATACGTGTTTCTACTATCAGTTACGTTCGAAAATTAAGGTTTCATGTTTTTAGTGCTCCTTCTTTCCATTTGAAAAATTGCTAAGCTTTACATCAGAAAGGTTATCATTAAAAGATTCAAAATTACAACTAAAATTATTAACAAAAAATATATGGTAATTTAGTAACTTAGGACTCTCTCTCTCTCTCATTTCTGGTCTCAGCTGTTTCTCTATATCTGGCCTCAATATATATATACTGTATATATTATTATTATATACTATATTATTCAATATATATATATATACTATATTGTATATATATGTATTAATATATATATTATATATCCATTTTTAATATATAATTGATTTTGTTTTATATAATATATATTATATACTTTAAAATCATTCTTTTTTATTTAATGATTTTTTTTAATTTAATGTCTTGCCCAAAATTTCGAGAGGAGGCTTTGTGGAAAAATCCTCAAAATAGACAAAATAAGAATAAGGTTTCTTTTAAGTTGCCATGACAACCAGTGTTTTGAAAGCATTATAATTATGCTTTCTTGGAGGCACAAATCGAAATTCCTCCAGTCAATGATCCTTATGAAAAATAATGTTTCGCCAGAGAATAAATGATCTTAATTGTAAAATTAGCGTTCTTGTATAGCATTTTAAACATTATTTTAATTTTTTAATAGAGTAAAATAGTTACATTTGAATTATTTTATTACATTAGTTGCTTTTATTTTTTTTTAGAGGAGGGCCCGCCCTCCTGTGTTTCCCCCCTAAAAAGCCACGCGTGAGATATATATATATATATATATATATATATATATATATATATATATCTATATAGTATACTATATATAATATATATATATCATATAGTATATATATATATAATGTATATATATATATATATATATTATATATATATTATATATATATAATATATATACTATTATATATTAAGCCTATAATTTAGTTTGAACTACACGGCTTCTATAAGTTCCCTCAGCGTTATGATAAGGTAATGTTAAGTAGGGCTAGTTTGATTTACCTAACGGCCCTCGTAATGCCCCGGTTATGATAATGGTTTTGTTAAATTAGTGGTTAAGATCGAGAGTACAAAGAACATACGTAACCGGCTTTTGTATTATTTTCCAAAGCGTGTAATTTGTCAGCAGATAATTAACCTATATTAAGATATAAAAAATAAAAAAAACTATAATATAATTAAAGTATAGCGCACCATTCTATAAGCATCCTTTATTTAACGACGAAAGCAATTGAATAACTAAACCAATTCGGTAAAAAATATAGTATAGTAAAAAAACAGTGAAAATTGAA
>JABUQX010089654.1:0-10545 GCA_015478945.1 Trachelipus rathkii
CACATATAACAATATAAATAAACTGGACTACGCTTTATCACTACATCAAATTGTAAATTTTTTACGGTTGCGCAAAGGAAAAACTTCAGACACCTGAATAAATTACCTAGGAGCCCAAATTATTATCTGATACCGATGAAACATAAATACATATTATAACAAATTTAGATTTCTTTGTTTTTACACATATAACATTATAAATAAGATTGACAACCCTTTATCACTTCATCAAATTGTTCCTCTTGTAAAGTTGAGCAAAGGAGATATCTCAAACACCGGCCTAAATTATTTAGGAGCCCAAACTATTATCTGAAACCGATCTAACATAAATACATATTATGACAAATTTTGATTTCTTTGCTATTACACATATATGAATATAAATAAGCTTGATAACGCTTTATCACTTGTAAATTTGTAAATTTGTAAATTTTTTACGGTTGTGCAAAGGAAATACCTCAAACACCTGCCTAAATTACATACGAGCCCAAATTGGTATCTCTAACCGATCTAACATGAATACATATTATAACAAATTTAGATTTCTTTGCGATTTCACCTCAAACAATATAAGTAGGCTTGACTACGTTTTATCATTACATCAAATTGTAAATTTTTTATGGTTTTGCAAAGAAGATACCTCAAACACCTGCCAAAATTACCTAGGAGCCCAAATTATTATCTGAAACTGATCTATAATGAAATAGCAATATTATAACAAATTTTAGATTTCTTTGCTTATTACACATATAAAATATAAATAAGCTTGACTACGCTTTATTAACATTTCAAATTGTAAATTTTTTACGGTTGTGAAAAGGAGATACCTGAAACACCTGCCTAAACTACCTAGGAGCCCAAATTATGATCTGAAACCGATCTAACATGAATACATATTGGAAAAAAATTATATTTATTTGCTATTACTCATATAACAATATAAATAAGCTTGACCACGCTTTATCACTACTTCAAATTGTAAACTGTTTACGGTTTTGCAAAGAAGATACCTCAAACACCTGCCTTAATTACCTAGGGGCCCAAATTATTATCTGAAACCGATCTAACATGAATTCATATTATAACAAATTTAGATTTCTTTGCTATTTCACATATAAGCAATATAAATAAGCTTTACTACGTTTTATCACTATAACAAAATGTAAATTGTTTAGGATTGTGCAAAGGAGATACCTCAAACACCTGTCTAAATTACCTAGGAGCCCAAGCTATTATCTCAAACCGATCTAACATGAAAACATATTATAACAATTTAGATTTCTTTGCTATTACACATATAACAATATAAATAAGCTTAATTACTCTTTATCACTACATCAAATTGTAAATTGTTTAAGGTTGTGAAAAGGAGATAAATCAAACACTTGCCTAAATTATCTCGAAACTCAAATTTTTATTTGAAACCGATCTAACATAATTACATATTATAACAAATTTAGATTTCTTTGCTATTACACATATAACAATATAAATACGCTTGATTACGCTTTATCACTACATAATATTGTAATTTTTTTTAAGTTTGTTCAGAGGAGAAACTTCAAACACCTGCCTAGCGTAGTCAAGCTTATTTATATTGTTATATGTGTAATGGGAAAGAAATCTAAATATGTCATAATATGTATTCATGTTAGATTGGTTTGAGATAATAGTTTGGGATCCTAGTTAATTTAGGCAGGTGATGGAGATATCTCCTTTTCACAACCTTAAACAATTTACAATTCGATGTAGTGACAAAGAGTAGTCAAGCTTATTTATATTGTTATATGTGTAATAGCAAAGAAATCTAAATTTTATAAAATATGTATTCATGGGCTCTTTTCTAATTTATATAGGTTTTTGAGGTATCTCCTTTGCTCAACCGTAAACAATTTAAAATTTGATATAGTAATAAAGCGTAGTCAAGCTTATTTATATTTTTATATGTGTAATAACAAAGAAATCTAAATTTATTATAATATGAATTCTAGTTAAATCGGTTTCAGATACTAATTTGAGCCCCTAGTTAATTTAGGCAGGTGTTTAAATAAAAAATTTTAACTCCTAAAATTTTGTTTTTTTCTTAATTTTTCACATTACAAATTTAGGACTCTTAAAAGTACGTTTTTTCCT
Source organism: Trachelipus rathkii (assembly GCA_015478945.1). NCBI lineage: Eukaryota > Metazoa > Arthropoda > Malacostraca > Isopoda > Trachelipodidae > Trachelipus > Trachelipus rathkii. The sequence continues at coordinate 2,134 of JABUQX010089654.1, forward strand.
AAATTTCAACATATTAAATTATTTGGTAATTCTTAAAATTAAGTTTTAAGCGGATTTTCAGCATTTGAAAAAATATTATGTGTTTCATTGAAATGCAATTTCAAAAAGCATAAAATTGAATTTATTATTGGTTTTATTTGTCTTAAATTGACGTTTTTTAATAAAATTTCCATATTGGTTTTATATACCAAATATTTCATTAGTACTGAAAACCATTTTTATTAAAAAATTTTAACTTCTAAAATTACGCTTTATCTTAAATTTTTTCAATACAAATTTAGGACTCTTATAAGTACGTTTTTTCCAAAATTTCAATATTTGAAAATATTTGGTAATACTTAAAATTGAGTTTTTAACGGGATTTTCAGCATTTGAAAAGGTAATGTGTTTCATTGAAATGCAATTACAAAAAGCAGAAAATCGAATTTATTAATAGTTTAAGGTGTCTTAAATTGACGTTTTTTAATGAAATTTCAATATTTGTTTTTATATACCAAATATTTTATTAGTGGTGAAAACCTTTTTTAATAAAAAATTTTAACTAATATAATTACGCTTTTTCTTAAATTTTCACATTATAAATTTAAGACTCCTAAAATAACGTTTTTTTCCTAAATTTCAACATCTTAAATTATTTTTGTAATTCTTAAAATTGAGTTTTTAACGGGATTTTCAGCATTTGAAAATATAATGTGTTTCATTGAAATGCAATTTCAAAAAGCAGAAAATCGAATTTATTAATAATTTTAGGTGTCTTAAATTGACGTTTTTTAATGAAATTTCAATATTTATTTTTATATAACAAATATTTCATTAGTGGTGAAAACTTGTTTTAATAAAAAATTTTAACTCCTAAAATTACGCTTTTGCTTAAATTTTCACATTACAAATTTAGAACTCTTAAAAGTACGATTTTTCCTAAATTTCAACATTTTAAATTATTTGGTAATTCTTAAAATTGAGTTTTTAACGGGATTTTCAGCATTTGAAAAAATAATGTGTTTTATTGAAATGCAATTTCAAAAAGCAGAAAATCGAATTTATTAATAGTTTTAGGTTTCATAAAATGACGTTTTTTAATGAAATTTCAATATTTGTTTTTATAATATACCAAATATTTCATTAGTGGTGAAAACCTGTTTTAATAAAAAATTTTAACTCCTTAAATTACGCTTTTCTTAAATTTTCACATTACAAATTTAGGACTCTTAAAAGTACGGTTTTTCCTAAATTTCAACATTTGAAATTATTTTGTAATTCTTAAAATTGAGTTTTTAACGGGATTTTCAGCATTTGAAAATATAATGTGTTTCATTGAAATGTAATTTAAAAAAGCAGAAAATCGAATTTATTATAAGTTTTAGGTGTCTTAAATTGACGTTTTTTAATGAAATTTCAATATTTGTTTTTATATACCAAATATTTCATTAGTGGTGAAAACCTGTTTTAATAAAAAATTTTAACTCCTAAAATTACGCTTTTTCTTAAATTTTCACATTACAAATTTAAAACTCTTAAAAGTACGTTTTTTCCTAAATTTCAACATTTGAAATTATTTGGTAATTCTTAAAATTGAGTTTTTAACGGGATTTTCAGCATTTAAAAAATAATGTGTTTCATTGAAATGCAATTTCAAAAAGCAGAAAATCGAATTTATTAATAGTTTTGGTGTCTTAAATTGACGTTTTTTAATGAAATTTCAATATTTGTTTTTATATACCAAATATTTCATTAGTAGTGAAAACCTGTTTTAATAAAAATAAATTTAGCTTCTAAAATTACGCTTTACAAATTTAGAACTCTTAAAAGTACGATTTTTCCTAAATTTCAACATTTGAAAATATTTGGTAATTCTTAAAATTGAGTTTTTAACGGGATTTTCAGCATTTGAAAAAATAATGTGTTTCATTGAAATGCAATTTCAAAAAGCAGAAAAGTGAATTTATTAATAGTTTTAGGTGTCTTAAATTGAGGTTTTTTAATGAAATTTCAATATTTGTTTTTATATACCAAATATTTCATTAGTTGTGAAAACCTGTTTTAATAAAAAAATTTAACTTCTAAAATTACGCTTTTTCTTAAATTTTCACATTACAAATTTAGAACTCTTAAAAGTACGATTTTTCCTAAATTTCAACATTTGAAATTATTTGGTAATTCTTAAAATTGAGTTTTTAACGGGATTTTAAGCATTTGAAAAAATAATGTGTTTCATTGAAATGCAATTTCAAAAAGCAGAAAAGTGAATTTATTAATAATAGTTTTAGGTGTCTTAAATTGACGATTTTTAATGAAATTTCAATATTTGTTTTTATATACCAAATATTTCATTAGTGGTGAAAACCTGTTAAATAAAAAATTTTAACTCAAAAATTACGCTTTTTCTTAAATTTTTAAAATACAAATTTAGGACTCTTAAAAGTACGTTTTTTCCTAAATTTCAACATTTAAAATTATTTTGTAATTCTTAAAATTGAGTTTTTAACGGTATTTTCAGCATTTTGAAAAAATAATGTGTTTCATTGAAATGCAATTTCAAAAAGCAGAAAAATGAATTTATTAATAGTTTTAGGTGTCTTAAATTGACGTTTTTTAATGAAATTTCAATATTTGTTTTTATATACCAAATATTTCATTAGTGGTGAAAACCTATTTTAATAGAAAATTTTGACTCCTAAAATTAAGTTTTATCTTAAATTTTCAAATTACAAATTTAGGACTCTTAAAAGTACGTTTTTTCCTAAATTTCAATATTTGAAAATATTTGGTAATACTTAAAATTGAGTTTTTAACGGGATTTTAATCATTTGAAAAAGTAATGTGTTTCATTGAAATGCAATTACAAAAAGCAGAAAATCGAATTTATTAATAGTTTTAGGTGTCTTAAATTGACGTTTTTTAATGAAATTTCAATATTTGTTTTTATATACCAAATATTTCATTAGTTGTGAAAACCTGTTTAAATAAAAAAATTTTATCTTCTAAAATTACGTTTTTTCTTAAATTTTCACATTACAAATTTAGGACTCTTAAAAGTGCGTCGTTTTTTTCCAAATTTCAACATTTGAAAATATTTGGTAATACTTAAAACTGAGTTTTTAACGGGAGTTTCAGCATTTGAAAAAATATTATGTGTTTTATTGAAATGCAATTTCAAAAAGCAGAAAATCGAATTTGTTAATAATTTTAGGTGTCTTAAATTGACGTTTTTTAATGAAATTTCAATATTTATTTTTATATAACAAATATTTCATTAGTGGTGAAAACTTGTTTTAATAAAAAATTTGAACTCCTAAAATTACGCTTTTGCTTAAATTTTCACATTACAAATTTATTACTCTTTAAAGTACGTTTTTTCCTAAATTTCAACATTTTAAATTATTTGAATTCTATAAATTGAGTTTTTAACGGGATTTTCAGCATTTGAAAAAATAATGTGTTTTATTGAAATGCAATTTCAAAAAGCAGAAAATCGAATTTATTAATAGTTTTAGGTTTCATAGAATGACGTTTTTTAATGAAATTTCAATATTTGTTTTTATATACCAAATATTTCATTAGTGGTGAAAACCTTTTTTAATTAAAAAATTTTAACTCTTTAAATTACGCTTTTTCTTAAATTTTCACATTACAAATTTAGGACTCTTAAAAGTACGTTTTTTTCCTGAATTTCAACATTTGAAATTATTTTGTAATTCCTAAAATTTAGTTTTTAACGGGATTTTCAGCATTTGAAAATATAATGTGTTTCATTGAAATGTAATTTAAAAAAGCTGAAAATCAAATTTATTATAAGTTTTAGGTGTCTTAAATTGACGTTTTTAAATGAAATTTCAATATTTTTTTTATATACCAAATATTTCATTAGTGGTGAAAACCTGTTTTAATAAAATATTTTAACTCCTTAAATTACGCTTTTTCTTAAATTTTCACATTACAAATTTAGAACTCTTAAAAGTACGTTTTTTCCTAAATTTCAACATTTGAAATTATTTGGTAATTCTTAAAATTGAGTTTTTAACAGGATTTTCAGCATTTGAAAAAATAATGTGTTTCATTGAAATACAATTTCAAAAAGCAGAAAATCTAATTTATTAATAGTTTTAGGTGTCTTAAATTGACGTTTTTCAATGAAATTTAAATATTTGTTTTTATTTACCAAATATTTCATTAGTCGTGAAAACCTGTTTTAATAAAAAAATTTAACTCCTAAAATTACTCTTTTTCTTAAATTTTCCCATTACAAATTTAGGACTTTTAAAAGTACGTTTTTTACCAAATTTCAACATTTGAAAATATTTGGTAATACAAAAAATTGAGTTTTTATCGGGATTTTCAGCATTTGAAAAAATAATTTGTTTTATTTAAATGCAATTTCAAAAAGCAGAAAATTGAATTTGTTATAAGTTTTATTTGTCTTAAATTGAGATTTTTTATTGAAACTTTAATATTTGTTTTTATATACCAAATATTTCATTAGTGGTGAAAACCTGTTTTAATAAAAAAAATTTAACTCCTTAAATTACGCTTTTTCTTAAATTTTCACATTACAAATTTAGGACTCTTAAAAGTATGTTTTTTTCCTAAATTTCAACATTTTAAATTATTTGGTAATTCTTAAAATTGAGTTTTTAACGGGATTTTCAGCATTTGAAAAAATAATGTGTTTCATTGAAATGCAATTTCAAAAAGCAGAAAAGTGAATTTATTAATAGTTTTAGGTGTCTTAAATTGACGTTTTTTAATGAAATTTCAATATTTGTTTTTATATACCAAATATTTCATTAGTTGTGAAAACCTGTTAAATAAAAAATTTTAACTCAAAAATTACGCTTTTTCTTAAATTTTCACATTACAAATTTAGAACTCTTAAAAGTACGTTTTTTCCTAAATTTCAACATTTGAAATTATTTGGTAATTCTTAAAATTGAGTTTTTAACGGCATTTTCAGCATTTGAAAAAATAACGTGTTTCATTGAAATGCAATTTCAAAAAGCAGGAAATCGAATTTTTTAATAGTTTTAGGTGTCATAAAATGACGTTTTTTAAAGAAATTTTAATATTTGTTTTTATATTCCAAATATTTCATTAGTGTTGAAAACCTGTTTTAATTAAAAAATTTAACTCCTAAAATTACGATTTTTCTTAAATTTTCACATTACAAATTTATTACTCGTAAAAGTACGTTTTTTCCTAAATTTCAACATCTGAAATTATTTTTTTATTTAAAATTTTTAACTTCTAAAATTACGCTTTATCTTAAATTTTTTCAATACAAATTTAGGACTCTTATAAGTACGTTTTTTCCAAAATTTCAATACTTGAAAATATTTGGTAATACTTAAAATTGAGTTTTTAACGGGATTTTCCAGCATTTGAAAAAATAATGTGTTTCATTGAAATGCAATTTCAAAAAGCAGAAAATCGAATTTATTAATAGTTTTAGGTGTCTTAAATTGACGTTTTTTAATGAAATTTCAATATTTGTTTTTATATACCAAATATTTTATTAGTGGTGAAAACCTGTTTTAATAAAAAATTTTAACTACTATAATTACGCTTTTTCTTAAATTTTCACATTATAAATTTAGGACTCTTAAAAGTACGTTTTTTCCTAAATTTCAACATTTGAAATTATTTTGTAATTCTTAAAATTGAGTTTTTAACGGGATTTTCAGCATTTGAAAATATAATGTGTTTCATTGAAATGTAATTTTAAAAAGCAGAAAATCAAATTTATTATAAGTTTTAGGTGTCTTAAATTTAGGACTCTTAAAAGTGCGTCGTTTTTTTCCAAATTTCAACATTTGAAAATATTTGGTAATACTTAAAATTGAGTTTTTAACGGGAGTTTCAGCTTTTGAAAAAATATTATGTGTTTCATTGAAATGCAATTTCAAAAAGCAGAAAATCGAATTTGTTAATAATTTTAGGTGTCTTAAATTGACGTTTTTTAATGAAATTTCAATATTTATTTTTATATACCAAATATTTCATTAGTGGTGAAAACTTGTTTTAATAAAAAATTTGAACTCCTAAAATTACGCTTTTGCTTAAATTTTCACATTACAAATTTATTACTCTTTAAAGTACGTTTTTTCCTAAATTTCAACATTTTAAATTATTTGAATTCTATAAATTGAGTTTTTAACGGGATTTTCAGCATTTGAAAAAATAATGTGTTTTATTGAAATGCAATTTCAAAAAGCAGAAAATCGAATTTATTAATAGTTTTAGGTTTCATAGAATGACGTTTTTTAATGAAATTTCAATATTTGTTTTTATATACCAAATATTTTAGTAGTTAGTTGTGAAAACCTTTTTAATAAAAAAAATTTAACTCTTTAAATTACGCTTTTTCTTAAATTTTCACATTACAAATTTAGGACTCTTAAAAGTACGTTTTTTTCCTGAATTTCAACATTTGAAGGTATTTTAGTAATTCTTTTGAGTTTTTAACGGGATTTTCAGAATTTGACAATATAATGTTTCATTGAAATGCAATTTTAAATAGCCGAAAATCAAATTTATTAATAGTTTTAGGTGTCTTAAATTGACGTTTTTTAATGAAATTTCAATATTTGTTTTTATATACCAAATATTTCATTAGTGGTGAAAACCTGTTTTAATAAAAAATTTAAACTCAAAATTACGCTTTTTCTTAAATTTTCACATTACAAATTTAGGACTCTTAAAAGTACCTCTTTTCCTAAATTTCAACATTTTCAATTATTTGATAATTCACAAAATTGAGTTTTTAACGGGATTTTCAGCATTTAAAAAAAGAATGTTCAGACATGATTTCTTATTTCATACTGTTGCGTAAAAGATGTTTGAATGTATGATGATCCAAGTTTTCAATGATATATTTTTATTTAAATTTGCAAATATTTTATTAGTGGTGAAAACCTGTTTTAATAAAAAATTTTAACTCCTAAAATTACGCTTTTTCTTAAATTTTCACATTACAAATTTAGAACTCTTAAAAGTACGATTTTTCCTAAATTTCAACATTTGAAATTATTTGGTAATTCTTAAAATTGAGTTTTTAACGGGATTTTCAGCATTTAAAAAAAAAATTTGTTTTATTTAAATGCAATTTCAAAAAGCAGAAAATTGAATTTGTTATAAGTTTTATTTGTCTTAAATTGAGGTTTTTTATTGAAACTTTAATATTTGTTTTTATATACCAAATATTTCATTAGTGGTGAAAACCTGTTTTAATAAATTTTATTTCTAAAAATACGCTTTTTCTTAAATTTTCACATTACAAATTTAGGACTCTTAAAAGTATGTTTTCCTAAATTTCAACATTTTAAATTATTTGGTAATTCTTAAAATTGAGTTTTTAACGGGATTTTCAGCATTTGAAAAAATAATGTGTTTCATTGAAATGCAATTTCAAAAAGCAGAAAATCGAATTTATTAATAGTTTCAGGTGTCTTAAATTGACGTTTTTTAATGAAATTTCAATATTTGTTTTTATATACCAAATATTTCATTAGTTGTGAAAACCTGTTTCAATAAAAAATTTTAACTTCTAAAATTACGCTTTTTCTTAAATTTTCACATTACAAATTTAGAACTCTTAAAAGTACGATTTTTCCTAAATTTCAACATTTGAAATTATTTGGTAATTCTTAAAATTGAGTTTTTAACGGGATTTTCAGCATTTGAAAAAATAATGTGTTTCATTGAAATGCAATTTCAAAAAGCAGAAAATCGAATTTATTAATAGTTTTAGATGTCTTAAATTGACGTTTTTTAATGAAATTTCAATATTTGTTTTTATATACCAAATATTTCATTAGTTGTGAAAACCTGTTTTAATAAAAAATTTTAACTTCTAAAATTACGCTTTTTCTTAAATTTTCACATTACAAATTTAGAACTCTTAAAAGTACGATTTTTCCTAAATTTCAACATTTGAAAAAATTATTTGGTAATACTTAAAATTGAGTTTTTAACGGGATTTTAATCATTTGAAAAAGTAATGTGTTTCATTGAAATGCAATTACAAAAAGCAGAAAATCGAATTTGTATAGTTTTAGGTGTCTTAAATTGACGTTTTTTAATGAAATTTCAATATTTGTTTTTATATACCAAATATTTCATTAGTGGTGAAAACCTGTTTAAATAAAAAATTTTATCTTCTAAAATTACGCTTTTTCTTAAATTTTCACATTACAAATTTAGGACTCTTAAAAGTACGTTTTTTTCAAATTTCAACATTTGAAATTATTTGGTATATCTAATTGAGTTTTTAACGGGAGTTTCAGCATTTGAAAAAAATATTATGTGTTTTATTGAAATGCAATTTCAAAAAACAGAAAATCAATTTGTTAATAATTTTAGGTGTCTTAAATTGACGTTTTTAATGAAATTTCAATATGGTTTTTTATATCCCAAATA
>JABUQX010089655.1:0-2500 GCA_015478945.1 Trachelipus rathkii
ACTATGCGCCACTTGTAGGGGTAGGTGTATGTGTATGTGTGTAGGTGTAAGTGTGCGTGTGGAAGGCTAAATGTATGTGTTTATGTATGTATGTGTGTCATTAGGCCTGGTGTGAATGAAGTAAAGGATAGGAGAGTTTTCCTCATGGTTTGATATTTCTTCATTTCTTCGTTTCCTTACTTAAAATTTTAATCAAAAATCGGTACAGCACCATTTTTCTTTCTTCAGAAATGGTCTTTTTTAAAGAGATAATAATTTTCATTGTCCTGATTTTTTTGAGACAATAATAATAATAATAATAATAATAATAATAATAATAATAATAATAATAATAATAATAATAATAATAATAATAATAATAATAATAATAATAATAAAATAACAATTATAACTAGCATGATTTTATAATACCTAGTTCACTAATTGTAGTCTATTAGTAGAATCAAAGTCGAAGTTGATTAGAAGTTCAAAGACCAATCTCCTTAAAATGTTTATCTAAGTTTTTCTTAAATGAGTAAATATTATCGTTGTACGAATGTTGAGTTTAAGTAAGAAAATTTGAGATTTAGTAATAAAGCCTCGCCGAATGCTGTTTACTGTAAAATCCCAAATTTAAGTTTTAAGTTTTTCATACTTGGGGTTATAAACTTTTTATTTTACGGGAAATGGTATAGCTTGGTTTGAAGAGCAGAGTGGAGAAAAATATTTATGGTTTTTAAAGTCTATCCGTAAGGAAAGATTTTTATTATTATTTTTTATTAAAGCAAATATATGCTCTAGAGTGAGGTGCTTAATATCTCTCGTCCACAATTCAAATCAACAAGACGATCCACCACGTCTCGATATTATAATTAAAAAAAAAATCATGTAATAATATAAATAAGTTTAGCGTCTATTCATTATTACACAGGATGTAACAAAATACTCTTCAATATACAAATATTTTTGTATTTTCAAGTGTTTAATTTTAAATTAAAAAAATATTAACACATTTTTATCTAAAAACATATGGCGACCCATCTCTGAAGCTCCGACGACCCAAGGTTGGGTCCTTACACATAGAATAAGATTCTCTGGTCTAGAATTTAGCTAAGGTTCATGTTGTTTCCAAATTCCCTCTCCACTTAATGTGAATAAGAAGAGAAAATGTTTACCGAAATGTAAAAGGATAAAAAAAAATCATGTTTATTTGTAATTGGTTCTATCGCTTCAGGGAGAGTGTGACATTATGAAGAAGAAAATAATCCTTTAACTTTGCTTTACTTCAGGAAATGAAATGGCACATTCAGTTCTCAATCTTTCCCTGTTTAAAGTATTACTGATTAATTCAACTTACATTGGTTCATATGACTTATTCAAAGTATAGTTAGAAATAATTTTGCAGAAGTTAAATTACTGAGTTTGCAAAAATCCGTTCTCAGTTATCTTCTCTTTGACTTTAAGGGGAGACTTCATAGCAAAACCTCAACTATTCCAAACCGATAAAAGTAAATGTTTTTTTGATGAACAACTATGATATCTTTAATTTTATGAAAAAAACAAACAAAAAAAACTGTTCGTTTTGAACAGTTTTAGAATTGAAAGAATTTTTTTTTTTTGAATTTCCACAAAAACTGCCATAAAATCTTTAATTTTCAAGATATTTCAATTGTTTTTGACCTAAAATACTCCAATTTAGTGTGGTAATAAATTTTATTTAGACACCTTATTTGAAAATTTTTTTAAAAATTTTTACAATCTCTGAAAAGTACTTTCAAAATTTTGAACAGAGAATAGTCAACCATGGTTGGCACCACCTTACGTTCTACAAAATTTAATATAAACGTCAGTTTTTTTACACGTTTATATGTGAGCTTGTACCAAATTTGAAGAAAAAAAATCTGTTCGTTTTTTTTTTTAATGAATTTTTATATCTCATGTAAGGAAAAAAATGAAATGCTAGAAAAACACAAATAACATTTGGAAAATTTTCATTTTTTAGACGGCAAGAAAAAAACTTTATTCTCATATATATATATATATATATATATATATATATATATATGTATAATATATATATATATATATATATATATATATATATATATATATATATATATATATATATATATATATATATATATATATATATATATATATATATATATATATATATACCATATATAGGTTCAAGCAACCTTCTATTGATTAAAAGTACAGAGTTTCAAAGCAGTGATGTCGAAGTAGGTGACTTGAAAACTGTTTCGTGGTCTGCTTCTTTTTTGGGGAGGCGGATCGGACTAATGGTAGGTAGTAAAGCCTACTGTACATTGTCTAACGGCGACGCTGTTGTTGATGGTTCAAGTCCTGGCGCGAGTGTTTTTTTCGTCTTATTCCAAATTTGTCGTAACAAGCATGTTGTGCGCATGTCGCGTCGATCCTTGACTTTGGTCAGTTTCTCCTGTAACCCCACCACTGAAGAATGCCGTGTAGCCAGAGGTTCCAACCACCCTTCTGGATT
>JABUQX010089655.1:7500-12500 GCA_015478945.1 Trachelipus rathkii
TATATATTCACAACAAAAAAAAACAAATATTTTACTTAGACTTTGGCTCCGGCTCCGAATCCGGCTCCGGCTCCGGCTCCGGCTCAGTCTCCAGCTCCGGTTTATGCACTATTTGAAAATTGTTGAGCACTTCTTTTGGTAATATATTTTTCACCTAAAAAATATTTCTTGAAAAAAATTATACCAATGCTCCTGCTCCGGCTCCGGCTCCGACTAAGGATTCTGCACTATTTGAAAATTGTTCAACTTTTCTTTGTATCAGAATTTTCATCTAATGCCAAGCATCCGACTGCGACTCTTGCTCCTGCATCGGCTCCGGCTCCGGCTCCGAGCCCTAAACTAAGGTTTCTGCACTAGTTGTAAATTGTCCAGCACTTCTTTGGTAATATATTTTTACCTAAAAAAATATTTTTAAAAAAATTTATATCCAGCATCCGGCTCCGGCTCCGGCTCCGGCTCCGGCTCCGACTAAGATTTCTGCACTATTGTAAATTGTCCAGCACTTCTTTCGTAATATATTTTCACCTAAAAATATTTTTGAAGAAATTTTTATCCAGCATCCGGCTCCGGCTCCGGCTCCGGCTCCGGCTCCGGCTCCGGCTCCGACTAAGGTTTCTGCACTATTTGTAAATTGTTCAGCCCTTCTTTGGTAATATATTTTCATAAAATCTATTGTTTGAAAAAATTTATATTCAGCATCCGGCTCCAGCTCCAGCTCCGGCTCCAAACTCCTGCTCCGGCTCCGGCTCCGGCTCCGACTCCGGCTCCGGCTCCGACTAAGGTTTCTGCACCATATGAAAATTGTTCAGCACTTCTTTTAATAACAATTTTTACTTAGAAAAAGATTTCTTGATAAAATATACCCAGGATCCACCTCCATCCGACTCCGGCTCCGGCTCCGGCTCCGGCTCCGGCTCCGGCTTCGGCTTCGGCTTCGGCTCCGATTAAGGTTTCTGCACTATTTGAAAATTGCCCAGCACTTCTTTTGGTAATATATTTTTACCTAAAAAATATTTCTTGAAAAAATTTATGCCCCGGCTCCGGCTCCGGCTCCGGCTCCCGCCTCCGGCTCCGGCTCCAGCTCCGCTAGGTTTTGCACTATTTGAAAATTGTCCAGAGCTTGTTTTGGCAATATATTTTTAAAAAAATATTTCTTGAAAAAAATTACACCAGGCTCCGGCTCCGGCTCCGGCTCCGGGCCTGGCTCCGGCTCCGGCTAAGGTTTCTACACTATTTGAAAATTGTTGTTCCAGCACTTCTTTAATAACAATTTTTACCTAGAAAAGATTTCTTGAATACAAAAGCTCATACCCAGAAGGATCCACCTCCATCTCCGACTCCGGCTCCGGCTCCGGCTTCGGCTCCGGCTCTGCGACTAAGGTTTCTACATTTGAAAATTGTTGAGCTCTTCTTTTGGTAATATATTTTTACCCTAAACAATATTTCTTGAAAAAATTCCTATGCCCCGTCTCCGGCTCCGGCTCCAGCTCAAGCTCGGCTCCAGCTCTAGCTAAGGTTTTGCAAAAATTGTTCAGTGCTTGTTTTGGCAATATATTTTCCCCTAAAAATATTTCTGAAAAAATTTTCTAAGGCTCGGCTCTGGCTCCAGCCCCGGCTCCGGCTCTGGCTCCGGCTAAGGTTTCTACATTTGAAAATTGTCCAGCACTTCTTTTGGTAATATATTTTCACCCTAAAGAAATATTTATTGAAACCCATACCCAGAGATCCGGCTCAGGCTCGGCTACGACTCCGGCTCAGCTTCGGCTCCGGCATCAGCTCGGTCCCGTTCCGACTAAGGTTTCTCCTGTTTGAAAATTGATCAGTACTTCTTTTGTTAACAAATTTTTTTACCTAAAAAAATTCTTCATAAAAATTATACCCAGGATCCACCTCCGGCTCCGATTCCGGCTCCGGCTCCAAGCTCCGGCTCCGACTTCGAGTTCACCTATTTTACCGAGTAAAAGCTGGAGCCTGGGTTGGAAATTACAAAACAAAAAAAAAAAAAATTATGTTATTTAAAAATATGGCATTTTGATCCTGAACCCTCTAGATTTACAATTTGACTGGAATTGGAATTTTTAGTTCGACACCCCTCTAAATAAATTTCTGTATCTAAAAACAATTCAAAAATTAAAATATTAATGATGTTCAGGAGGAATTTTTCCACTAATTTAGATAATAAAAAAAAATGGGAAAATTTTGATTTTGCCTTCAAAAAGTAGGGGGTCTAGTTATGAAGTCTCCCCTTAAGATCCAAATTTATATCATACATCGCTTCAAATCAATAATTAATTATTCTTCAAACAATTTTCAGCCCTCGATTTAGCAACATTCCGAGATTTTCATTTGTTTCAATTTATAACATGAACATGTTTTCTGTACCCAATATATTAAAGCTATGATGTATTGCAATAAAAATCACATAATCAAGTCCAACATTCACGGAACGCACAGTTGGAAATATAAGAATGTTTGTAAACCTATTTAATTGTTTACTGTTTTTCTTGACTCTTTTATCAACCTTTGTCAGGCAAACAATATTCGCCTTTATAGCGTACTCTCACATTTTTTTTTTTAGCCATAATTGATTTAATATTTTGTAAACGGCCTAAAATATTTCATAAAAGTTTTATCCAAAAATAAAGATGAACTGAAAAACAATCGAAAATGGGCTTTGCTTGACGATAATATATATATATATATATATATATATATATATATATATATATATATATATATATATATATATATATATATATATAAATATACTATATATATATATATACTATATATATACTATATATATATATCTAGATATAATAATATATCTATATATGTAGAGAAATACATATATATATATATATATATATATATAATATGAAATAGCAATAAACTCTCATACATAGCTATGCGAAAAAGGCATCAATTTTCAACTAATTTGAGATCATGTTAGATTGAGGTGAGGAGCTTATACCTAATTATAGATGTTTTACATCCTCTGTTATTTCGACGTCGTAAATATATTAGAAATTACACATTATACCCATTAGGCGCGCTACTTTAAACTGCCCTAAATTAAAAGGCTATACAACAATTTGTGCTATTCCTAATAATAATAATAATAATAATAATAATAATAATAATAATAATAATAATAATAATAATAATAATAATAATAATAATAATAATAATAATAATAATAATACCGAAGAAAAAAGTTAAAAGTTTTAAATATTTAATTTTCATAAATAATAATAATAATAATAATAATAATAATAATAATAATAATAATAATAATAATAATAATAATAATAATTAATAATAATAACTTAAAATAGAAATCAAATTAAAAGTCTATAATTTAATTTTCCTTATAATGATAATAATAACAACAATAATAATAAATAAAAATAATTGGAGATAATAAATAATTAATATTTAAATAATAATAATAATAATAATAATAATAATAATAATAATAATAATAATAATAATAATAATAATAATAATAATAATAATAATAATAATAATAATAATAACTGCACTAGTATAAATGGGCACCTTCTTAGCTATAATGGTCAAGTTATGTCAGCGACTGATTTGAAAATCTTCCCTGACTCCGTTCGAACGGAATTTGGTGATTTATTTCCAGATTCAACATGGTAACATTTCAGGACAGCGACGACTACCAGTTTAAGGGACGTCGACCAGGGTTTCCGATCTCCAGATCTGGAACCAGAACCGGATCCGGAGCGGAGACAAAGTGGAGCCTTGCTGGATTGGAAGAAAAAGTTTATTATTTTTTATGCTTCAAAGTAGGAGTTTTCATGGTCGGTAAGACCGTTTTGGAAGGTTTTTGAGGTATGGAAGATCGTATTCGGAGGTTTCAAACCTCAATTCGGGATCTATAGCCCCCAAAGGGGAGGGGCTTGGATCTTTTTGATGACTTTCGAAGGTCTCAAATGATCGGAAAACTATTTCTGATGGTTTCATTCTATTTCCCATGACCACTTACCCACAGATTGACGTTTAAATCGACTTTATATGAGCTCTGGTTGGCTAGATATACAGAATTTTATAATCGATATAAATAATCAAATAATAGATATATTCGATTAATAATCGATGTAGTAGGTATACAAAAACTCAGAACCGTTTGCTCCCTCCCTATTTAGGAAGATTTTTAGAGGCCTTATCCTCCACCAAATCACTTTCAACAACTTTGGTGTTGTCATCTCGTCACAGACGAGGCTTCGGCCCCTGCAAATCCCTTATGGTTTGATGGGCCCAACGGCTATGGCAGGGTCCAAAATAAATTAAAAAAATAAATAAGTTGATGTATAATTATATTTATTGATAAAAGTACATACACTTTAGACCCCTGTAGGGAGGCCCCAAAGGTGAAATTATAGCTCTTCCACTTCCAAAACGAAATTTATAGAAATAATTATAATAAAGAATCTTATGACCTGTCATCATGAGTCAGATTCAGAGGGAGTTGGACTCAGAGAAGGAGTCAGTGTCAGTGAAAAAGTCGGAGCGGAGCCGGAGCCGGAGCCAGAGCCAGAGCCGGGCGGAGCCGGAGCCGGGCGGAGCCAGGTTGGAGCCGGGCCGGAGCCAGAGCTGGAGTCGGAGCGGAGCCGGAGTCAGTGCGGCCCAGGAGTCTAAACTTGTTTTTTGTATAAGGTATGATTTATCATCGAGGGGTAATGAAGGGTGACGAACCCGAATACAATGGTCCCATCCATCTACGGGGTGTTGTAAGCTCTTAAAGGGTCCCGAGCTAAGAAATCATTGAAGTAATTAGACGGAGTTGGAGTAGGAGCAGGAGTTGACGAAGGAGCCAGAGTTGGAAGCAAACATAATTTGACATGTGATGCGTCAAATTATATGTTATCAAGTATAGATAAACCAAATTTATGGGTTTCAGTCTTCTAGGGGTGTTTGAACACCCCTAAGATGGGGACACTTCTGAAAAAAAGGAGAAAAACAAGACAACT
>JABUQX010089655.1:15000-20000 GCA_015478945.1 Trachelipus rathkii
GTAAAAACATAACATAAAAATAAGTTATTTGTAGAAAAATACCGCAGTAAAAAGAGAAATAAAAGACGTTTTTATATTAGGGGCATTTATACCATATGTACTAACTGCATGATCATTGACATATAACATCAAAAATATTTACAAAATTTTAATACCAGCAGCATCAGTTTCCGTTCAAAATTCAGTCAGTATGTTTTTTGTTGTCTTTTAATAATTCAGATTATATCTGTTACCTCCCATCAATCTCAATAAGTTGAGGATATCCATATGCAACAAAACCAAGACAGCGAACTTGAAATATTCCATCAAAGGTACTCTAAGCGACTCTTCTGAAATATTACTTTACTAAATATAGAGATTAAGTTATAGGATCTGGTGACACTAGACAGCTGCGCATTCCGCGACAATGGGCAACTGCAGATGGTTTCAGTGAGATTGAACATGAAGGGCACATAGTTCTTCGGAGTCCATTTTCCAGTAGGTTAACATTACCCCCTCTGATCAGACATTATCAATTGGGTCCATTCATAGCCCTTACAGTAGCTTCATCTTTGACATCATCATAACATCATCATGACTTGTATTATTTTCCGAACATTACTATATTACAACTAAAAGCAAAATGATAATGTATTTGGACTATACATCTCTCTATCCATTTCTTACAGAAGAGAATGAAGTATCCTTGTGGTCCACCTGAGACACTTACAGGTGATAAAGTATGATGAATATTTTTTTGCGTTTCCTATGTTAGGTTCTACCACCGTAGAACTTAGACATCCTATGCTCTCTGAACGCATCTAAAAGAAGTTAATGTTTCCACTCTATTGGCAAATGTTCAGACGATGACTGTGAGAAATGGAGTCATAACGAGAATGAGCGTGATATCTATGATGTATATACACCACACCCGAAATACAGCCGGCTCTAGAGATGAAGTCCTGGTCGTTTAAAGAGGAGTTCTTATTTGAGGAGTATGTTAACCATTTCTTAAAAATAAAAACAGGAGCATCAGGATCGTCTTCATGAAATAGATTGGAGGACTAGATACCGTAGTCTTCATATTTAAAATGATCAGCTTTTAATTTAATTCGATAGAACTTGAGAAATTATGTTAGTCACTCTGAAATGTAAGTGTTTTTGTTTTTAAGTAAATATAATCTCATTTTAATTATGTTTCAACAGAAAAGAACTTCTAAACATATACAGTTCAATACATAATATCTTATCTAAGTATTTAAACTTGTTTTCAAATTAATAATTTGTCGTACTATAATTTCTACTATAATAATGTTAATTCTAATATTAATACTTATATTGCTTTTAGCTTCTACTTTTTCTACAAGTAATAATAATAATAATAATAATAATAATAATAATAATAATAATAATAATAATAATAATAATAATAATAATAATAATAATAATAATAATAATAATAATAATAATAATAATAATAATAATAATAATAATAATAATAATAATAATAATAATAATAATAATAATAATAATAATAATAATAATAATAATCCCTTAAATTAGTGTATTAAAAAGAGTCTCCTCCTTTTCTGTTCAAGTCATCTAATCTCAGTTTTTTTCCAAATAAGATCCCATAAACATTTTAGCTTTTTCTTTGTAAAAAAAGGTAGAATATTATAATAACGTTTTGTTATTTATTAAAATAAGTTAATAAAATGTTTTTGGTTAGGGTCTTTTTATGTTTTTAATGATACGTTGATGTTGTATAAAAAATGAATAGTAAGAGTGTCTATTATCTGTTTAGCAGTGTGTATATAATGAATGCCACCATATATATATATATATATATATATATATATATATATATATATATATATATATATATATATATATATATATATATATATATATATACTATTGATATATATATATATATAAGTGTCAGCTCAAATGATTTGAAAGCTGGTGAGCAGAACTTTTGCTCATTTAAATATTTAATTTTCAATATGAACCATAAATATATATATATATATATATATATATATATATATATATATATATATATATATATATATATATATATATATATATATATATATATATATTCATATGATTACATGGTCGTCAAGGACAGCAACCTGAACTCCCGGGACGGGGGAAACATTGGTTTCCTGGCATGGGATCTCAAATGGAAAAGCCTCTATCAGCAAACAATCATTCAGATTTCATAATCACCCCTCAGATTTGCCTAAAAATCGAAATCATATCTTAAATTCTGTAAATTATATTTATCCATACTATGTTATATCACCTAGTTTTAATCATATTTGTAATAACAATTATAAATAAGATCAACGCAATAATGCTATTTATGGGCCCCAACATGTACTAAAATGCACGAGGCCTTCCCTTTCCAAAAACCTCCAAAGCATTTACGTTCTCTATCTGCATTATGCTTTTTACTTTGTATTGTTGTGTTCTTGCCTTATTTATGTTTTGTGTTTTGTGTTTTATACCTTACCTCCCCTGCAGTAAGACGGAGACTTCAGAGACCTGCTCCAGCCACCCGCAAGCCAGAACCACCAAGGCCAACCTCCTCCCCCCTACATCTCAACCTCTCTACAACCAGATAATAAAAATAACTTAATCTTTATCACCCCAATTATGCCTAAACAATCCGGTGGTATACGCCCAAACCCAGGTCCAGTTTTTTTTCTTCCCAGCAATACAAACTGGAAGAAGAAAAAAAACCACCATCCATAAAATATTCCACTGCAGTATATGGATCCATTGAAAACCAAATGTTCCCCTTTCGACTCTATCCCATCAAATCACTCCTGGATTTGCTTCATATGTAACCCCCTACAATTACCACACCTCTAACTACCTAAACAATAACCTAACTATAAAATCCTTCAAATTAACATAAATTTTATGAACAACAAACATTCCAAAATTTCTGCCTTCCTCTATAAACATAACATTGACATAGTTCCTAATACAGAAGCTCCAAACACCACCACAAAATACCCCAACAATATTTTATGGATATAACTCCATTTACTCCGACCTCTTCCTGAAAACCATACCCTATTAACACTAATTAAAGACAGCATATCCAACTATAAAACCACAACAATCATCAACTTATTAAATGATCCAATCCTTAACATCCAATTATTTACTATCCTCATCAAAAATATCTCCCACAACATAATTAACATATACATCGCCCCATCCCACACATCCCAATATCGTCCGAACAATTACAAACCCAACTTAAGCCCTATCAACACAATAAACAATTTAATAATAGGAGGCGACTTCAACGCCCATCACACAGCCTGGTACAGAGAATATCCTTCAGATAACCGAGGAATTCACGTTCTCGATGAACTTGAGACCTTAAATATACTAAACTACAGCAACCTTCCCACCCTAAAATCTCCCCAAACAAACGAAACAAGACATCTCTCGACCTCACTTTCTCCTATCCATCTCTACTTTACGCACTACATGGAATACAGAAATTGATCACCCATCAGGCCACGTCCCAATAATTAAATAATCACATATAAAATAGCAAAAATTTCAATCCAAAATTGCTACAACCTTTACAAACTACTAAAAGCAAACTGGCAGAAATTCACCCAATACATCGAAACACACCTTCCTCTACTAGAAAGTAGTAATTCCCACTCAAAGTAAAGCTATAGATAATTTTACAAAAGTATCCCAAAAAGCCTCCAACCATTACATGTATGAAAACACTACAACCTCATTATTTTGGAAATCTGTAACTTGATAAAACAAAAATACCCTTCGACAACAAAAACATATACTCCAAGTATTACTGCACAAATTAACAAATCTCATTTCCATATAAAACAGAAAAATTTCAAACTAGTTAATAGTAGTATGGGAGGCTGGAAGTAAAAACATGACAAGTAATAAAGCAATCCACTAACTCCCAAAACAACTTTCCACCCACCCCAAACAAAAGCTTCAAGAGGACAAGTCCTTCCCACCTTTCCCCAAGCAGCATAGAGGTTCCTGGCACAACACTATTTCAGTATCTCCAATAAACCTACCCACACCAAAAAATCGTAAAATAATACTCAGAAGCTCAAAAGACGAAATTGGAAATCGTAACCCCCATTTCTACACATGGAAATAATTTTCTTATCAAAAACACTTTGGACCTTCCGCTATATCGTTTATTTTAAATATCTTTCAACAAATCCTGTTATTTTAACTATATCCCTCCATATTGGAAAAAAGCAAATTATCATACCCAAATTAAAAAACTCAGAAAAAGATCCCAACCTCCCTTCTTCAAATCGATCCATATCCCTCCTCTCATCCTTATTGTGCAAGTAATGGAGGAGATAATACTCACCAAATACAGCCCAAATTTCACTCTCCAAATCACTAACATGGCTTTAAAAATCCCATTCTCCCTCAACCACCCCAACAAATATTAAACAAAACATCGTAAACGGGTTGAACAAGACACCATCCAACAGAACAATATTCCTGGCTATTGACATCAGTAAAGCCTTCGATACAATACCTAGATACATACTCATTCAAAAAAAAATTAAATTCACCCTTCCATAACAATTACAAAAACTGGCTATCAAATTTTATATCTGGACACACGTGTCAGGTATCAGCAAACTTCAAGCTAAAACTGTAAAACTAGGAAATGAGTCCCCACTGGGGCCATTCTCGTCTCCATTCCTGTTTAACCTCTTTATAGCTGATATCCCTACTCCCCAAACTCCCAATTCAAAACTAATAAATAACCTACGCAGGCGACATAACCATAACCATATCAGACCCCTCAGTTCCCACTGCCACAAATCTCTCTCAAATTTACCTAAATCACCTAGAAGCTTGGTTATCTTCCAGCAGAATGTCGGCCTCTGACGAGAAATCATCTATAACCTTGATCGCCACAGACAGACAAAAGTCACCCTTTAACCAACAGGTAACCTTAAATAATACATGTCTCCTTA
>JABUQX010089655.1:22500-42500 GCA_015478945.1 Trachelipus rathkii
TTCTACTGAAACCTATAGAGATGAATATATCCGCTATTCTTTCATTTCATGTCTTCTCGTCAGCCACATTCGCATTCGACTTCTTGAAAATAAGACTTTAGATTTGGGCAACGCAGTGAGCCAGGCTCGTACATTTTTTGTGATATATATATATATATATATATATATATATATATATAACTATATATATATATATTTATGTATTTAAATATATATATATATATATATATATATATATATATATATATATATATATTACAGATTACCGCCACTCACCAGAAAAACCCACACAAGCCCAGGCCTAACGCAAATATCTTAGGTGAGAGCAGACGTGGACTTTAAATAGAGGAAGATGAAATACAATTGAAAAACAGATGATGTCAATGGAGTTCCAAGAAACAATGGGAGCTGGAAGAAGAAAGGTACCACAGCGAACGAGTCTAGGGTTTTTTCGGTCCTCACGCAATTTTCATGCGAGCAAGGCATCCCCTATACGTGGCGACGCAATGGAGGTGGAATGCAGGCCAACTAACCCGAGCATCTGCCGTTGTAGCATCTATAGAAAAGAGATAGTGCACCAACGTCACATCACAGAAATAGAGGGTCAGGATAGTTTGAAAGTGGGGGACAGTTTATAAGTCTCTTAACTTTCGACTCAACTCTATCCAATAGAAGGGTGGAGCCGGAGACCACCCAGAACTCCAAACAAGGGCGAATATGGCCTTTATATAACTGGAGTAGCTGTGCAGAGGAAAAAATTTCTAACCTGAACAGAACTCCCAGCTTTTTAGAGGCCATCTTTGTGATATGAGGACTTTCCAAAAACAATTTTTGGTTTATGTTCAGACCATAAATTCTTATGTTGGCAACAAGTGATACGTTACAGCCGTCGAAGGAAATAGGAAAGTTAGGAGTTGTTTTTGAGAGGGAGATGGAAAGAAGTCGAGTTTTCAAAAAGTCAAATTTCACAAGGTTGCGGCTATCCCTGAAAACTCTATCCATTCCAAGAATAGGATCAGAAAGCTGAAGACGAGAGACTCCTAGACGCAAAGAAGGAGCAGATTTGAAATGAGTGGAAGAATGAAGTTTAGTGATCGGCATAAGAGTGAAAATTGGCTTTAAAAGTACAACTGAGAAGATCGTTGATGAAAAGTAAAAATAAGGTTGGAGATAAAACAAAACCTTGTAGAACATCACAATGAAATGAAAGGAGGAAGAAGTCGCTCCATCAATGAATGCTGGTATGGAACGATATGGAACACCAGAGAGAAAACTTGACAAGAGTAGGCAAAGAGAAGGAGGAAACCCAATGGAAGGTAGCTTAGAGTAGTGACGCATGCCATTCCGGTCAAAAAAGCTATGGATATGTCGAGCGCCATAACACAAGACTCCCAATAGTCCTTAAAGGTTGAAGACGATAAATCAGTTAGATAGGAGAGTATGTCACCAGTTGACCTCGAGCGTTGAAAGCCTTAGGGAATGAGAGTCCAGATGATCTAGGAAATGAGAGTTAAGAAGAGTTTCAAAGATTTTAAATAGAATACAAGTGAGAACTATAGGACGATAGTTGGAAGTATCAGAGCGGCCACCCTTTTTCGGGTCGGCTGGACATATGCGCCCTTCAAGCACTGAGGAGATGTATTATTAGTATTAAGGCATAGAGAGTAGAGTTGAGCGAGGAAAGGCACCTGCCCAGAAGCACACTCCCTCAAAACACGGGAGGAATGCCATCCGGGACACTATCCTTCCTGACGTTTATAGATCTCAAAATCCCATGCACCCTATCATGAGTAATCACCGGAATGGACATAGGAAACCGAGAGGAGGAGTAGGAGATAGATATAGAATCGTCAGGGTAGAACTAGATGAAAAAAGGAGGCCGAAGATGGCCTTTTCAGTGAGAGTTAGCTACAGATCCGTCAGAGCGAATAAGAGGAGGAAAGGCAGATTTACAAAAGTTATTAGAGGTGTCTTTGGCAAGAGGCCAAAAAAAATTTGTCAGTAGGAGAGCCAAGTAGGTTGTCGCATTTTCTTTTAGTGAAGAGCGCTTAGCCTGTCGAATAATATCCCTGCAACGATTCCAGGCAGAATGGAGATTGGTAGGGTGGTGGGAGGAGCGAGGTTTCTCATGCGGATAGGCAATGTCTCTTTCTGAATGCGAACAGGCTCCATCAGACCATTAAGCTTGTTGAGAAAAGATTTGGTTGAAGATGGACAAACCAGCTCATCCTCGGTGATTACACTTACCTTTTCAGCAGTGACAGAAGCGTCCTCCCAGTCAAAGTAATATATATATATATATATATATATATATATATATATATATATATATATATATATATATATAAATATATATATATATATATATATATATATATATATATATATATATATATATATATATATATATATATTTATATATTTATATATATATATATATATATATATATATATATATATATATATATATATATATATATATATATATATATATATATATATATAAATATATATTTATATATATATATATATATATATATATATATATATATATATATATATATATATATATATATATATATATATATATATATATATATATATATATATATATATATATATATATATATATATATATATATAACATATATATATATATATATATATATATATATATATATATATATATATAATATATATATATATATATATATATATATATATATATATATATATATATATATATGCTATATATATATATATATATATACGGAAATTAAATTATGATCAAGCCATATTAACAATAAATTGGTTTACCAATAAATTAACCTTTGCCTATATCAACAATTTATTAAAGAATATAATTGACATCATCAAATATATATTCTTTCTCTTTGTAAATGAAAGTTGTTTCTTAAAACCATGAATGTTTAACTATTCTTCTATGACGCTCATTATTCATTCTTTCTAATTCTTTAGAAAGAATAAAATATTTCGATTCTACGTCAAAATTTTAACATTTAAATAGAAATAAAACTAAAATATAATAAAATAGTAATATTAAAATAAAGTCTCCATGTGATACACTATTCTCATTACTTGCTTTATTAAATTAAGGCGAGGCACGGTCGGTCATTCTTCAAATAACGATCAACACCTGACCACACCTAGATTTTTCGTAATCCTTTCTTCATTTCTAATCTTCAGATCGATGTTATTCAACGTTAGCTAATATTTGGATTTCTGTTCTTTTAAGGTTGCAAATTTATTTCGTGTCTATAGTATTTTTGTTTCATCTGATTTTTCTCCCAAACCGGATGGGGTTTCCTGTCACCCATGGCAACTGCTTTATTTTAAATAACAATACCTAAAAGATGTTAATTCTTTGACCTATTATTTTCCTTTAAAAGCTTAAAATACATTCTACATTCGATGTCTTATCTTTTCAAGCATATCAGCAAGCTCTCCCTAAGCTTTTCATTTATTTTAGTCGTTTTATCGATTTCACTTCTATGGGAAACTGAAATCTATAAATTACAAATTTCTTAAACACGTTGTTTTTCCGTAGTTTTACGTTTTCCTTCCTTCTCGTAGCATTTTTTAGAAAGCATTTATTATAAATGTTAATAGTTTTTTATTCTCTTTTATTCTATTTTTATTTTTCTGTTATATATTATTTGCCACCAGCAGTTACTTCTTTTTTCCAATACATACAAAATATTTAACTCTTTATAAACTTCCTTATTTCACTTTATCAAAAAAAAAAATAAATCTCTTTATCATACAATATGTATTGTCATTTAATCTTTCATTTCTCGTATTGCTTTGCAAAAGAAAATTTCATTTTGAATTGCCCATCTAACTTTTTTTTTGCTCTCAAGTCAGTGATAGAATAAATTTCAAGTAAGAACATCTAAGTCAACCATGGGCACCGTTAGAGCAAAATTTAAGGAGGAGGCAAATTATATATATATATATATATATATATATATATATATATATATATATATATATATATATATATATATATATATATATATATATATATCTACCTATATATATATATATATATATATATATATATATATATTACCTTATATCGTAGTGTAATCAAAGTTTTGAATAATAAAAATATAATCTTGAATTAGTTTTATAAATATTTTTAATTTACAAAAGTTTTATTTCAAAATGAGTATAAATAGTACGAAGCCTTATATTATTAATACCTTAATATTTTTTTTCTTTCCCAAAATCAGTTATAATATTTTCTATCAATTGATGTTTTTGACGTGAAATTTTTCCCTGCGAACGCTTAGTAAGCATAGCCCATTTAATCTTTCGTTGGAAATAGTTGACCTTAACCACGTTTTAATACGCCTTAAGGTACTAAACGACCTTTCAATTGTACAACAGTTGGTGGAAGTGTGAAGTACTTTGATTGCCCCAGTACAGCTGTTGGGTATTTAATGATTTTTTTTGGAGTATGTGCTGTAACACGTTTCTCATATATTTGCTTCCTATCTGATTCCTTCCAGAAATTAAACCAAGATTCTGCTTCACTCATTAGGTTATAATAAAAAAAATTTTTTTTAAATATTCTGATTTGGTTAATTTTCTTATTCTAACTGGGTGCAAAATGCAAAGAAGGTAGATGTTATATTGTGTTCCGAAAATCTGATACTCAGAGATGAAATGAGAGAATCAAGGTAAGGTATAAATAGTGAAACTCTGAAGCAATCCTCAGCAGAGCTTTTTGATGTCCCTGAGGCTGGGATTCTTTTGGATACTGTACGTGGTAATGAAAATTCTTCACAAAAATTCTTAGCTTTTTTAAAAATTCCTTTAAAAACAGACGGCATTATTTTCACTTCTATCAATTTTTAAAATATTTAAAAGTTTTTCTATGCTACAAAAAACCTCAACCAAATTTACTACTTTAGTTTGAAGAATATTTGCTATAAGCCCCAAATATGAACTATGTTTCGTCATGATTATTAAAAGGCGGCAAGCAGTTGGCCCTTGTTACTACTTTCATTGTTGAAGGTTCTTGTGAGGTTGAAAATCTAGGGGGGGACCATGGCCTTCCCATAACGGCACCCATGACGTCAACTATCTTTACTGACTTTCTCGTTCGCCTGTGGTCGGTCTGATCATTCACTTTCTCTTTTCAATCATTCTAGATTGAATAACTTTGAACGCAACAAATTCAAAACGCAAATCAACTTGAACTCTCTTATAGAACATTAAAGCTATTTCAAAATATGGAATCTGTATTCTTTTTTTTAATTTATTTATTCTAAAAATTCTCATACTGCTCTTTGCTACAATCTTCTTCCATTTAAGTCCTTCAAGATACCATCCGCACCCATGTCAGTTTTATTTAAACTCACAAGCTAATTAATATTCATTTACAAAGTCAATCATTCATTTAGCTAAAACCCTAAATGCTATTAGCAAAACACTGCGATAATATCAGAAATATGTATAACCTGTGATGAAGATTATTAGCACTTCGCATGTGAATTAATTTGATTCGATAATAATACGAAATTATGCAGCTAACTTATACGACAAATAAGAAAACACGCTAATGACCATGTTAGTAATCAGGCTTTTACATATGTATCAGTATTTGTAATTCAAACAATCTGCTAATGCCAAAATGGATAATAATAATAATAATAATAATAATAATAATAATAATAATAATAAAAAAATAATAATAATAATAATAATAATAATAATAATAATAATAATAATAATAATAATAATAATAATAATAATAATAATAATAATAATAATAATAATAATAATAATAATAATAATAATAATCAGAATCAGAATCAGAATATGTTTATTCAAATAAGAAAAATACATTTTTTACAATTACTATATTTAACAATTTAGTTATACCAATTAATTATAATAACCAAAAATAATTTCCCTAGTATCTGAAATGGGTCTACTAATTGCAACACATGCCATGTCCTTTGAGACCCGAAATATGGTTAATAAAAATAAGTTTAAAAATGGTTATAAATTAAACAATAATAATATAATAATAATAATAATATAATAATAATATACGTTCATGAATATTGCTTCCGATCGGTTTCGTATAAGGACCAACTTAATGTCTTGGCAAATTAGATAGAGTAAGAAGTTAATGAAAGGAGATGTAAGTGGACTGTATATGTTGTTTTGTGTTACTCTATAATTTGTCAATACATTTTCCTAAAGTTCCCACCTTCATTGATTATTCTCTGATAATACTATCATGCGAATAGAAGGATTAAAGGTGGGATTCTTTAGCCAATTTAAGGTATAGTATTTGTGTCATAAAAAATATATCATATGAGTGTGGATATATATGCAGGGAGAGGCGTCGATAAACACAGATATATGTGCAGGGGGGAGATATGATGCGTAACGAGATGTGAACCCTCATACAACACCACATTCAAATCGAAATTAGAATTGAAAGAAGCCCCCAAAGGGGGCAGAAGACCTCCTTGCCTCGGTTTCAGTTGCATGCGATAACTTCGCCGATCCCGGTATGGTGGACCGGAGTCCTTTTAGGAAGGAAATATAGTGGAAGATGCATGCCAGACAGAAACACAGTTTTGAAAGAAGCGTGAAAATAGATGTTAATATTGTAGGTGTTTGTAACAATCAAAAGAATTATTAGTTCCTAAGACAGACTACAATGTTTTTTATTGAAAGAGTAGTGTTGGTGAATCTACTGTATTAGGTATGGTTAACACGACTCCCGGTTGCAATAGCAGAGACTGAGTCGCGTTCTCACATATACCACATACACTCTCACTTCTAAAATTAATATAAGCTAAACGCTCGTGCGAGCACAATATATTTAATATATGTTAGGGGGACGATATATACAACCGACAAATGCCAGACCTAGTAGAGTAATGGGGTGACGTGTTCAATGGCTTTGCAAACCGGGTCGATCACTTCCAGTCGATTCGTTATTATAGCGAGAAAACAAAAAGGGATTTAACACTTACCACGTCAAGGCTCACATTAGATTAAAGACCAAACCTGAGTGAAAGCTCCAGAATAAGAGATTTCGTCCGAAAGAGTCGAAGACGTCGCGGTGATTACAATTAAGTACCAGGAGTAGCGTAAATTTCAACATTATTATCATGCATGAATGCTAGAGGAGATACATTAATATTAAAGTTTCCTGATTTGTTTTCACTTGAAAATGGAGAGGCAAATCCCGCAGACTGAATTTTCATTTCGAGAGTAGAAAGAAAAATCTGGGATTTGTCTTGATCTTAAAACGAGGTATATACAGTTCGATAAGAATATTAACATAAACACAAATTAGGCCGCGAATGAAAATCACAGAACTCAAATGAATTTAAGCATAATGATTCTAAAATTAAACTACCTATATACATCGAATTACAGTAGTGGGCCTAAATTCACTTTCAATCTCGGCAAAATATTATGGAGTTCACAATTTTTACTCTATGTTCTGAATTAAAGTTCCCACAAACTGCATGCTTATACAAACAAATTTAACACTTCGAAAAGATCCACGTCTTCTTCATAGAAGGAAAAAAAAAACGGAGAAAATTCTGCACATCGAAACACGGAATTTAAACAGTTCAGCACCCTGTTCTCGAAGTCAGAATAACTGTCAATTTATTTACATAATACAAAATGTTCTACGAGTGAAAAGACACAGAACGTTGAAGGAATTTACATCCGTCACTCAGACTGTCTAGTAACGACTGGTTTTAGAATCAAAAATGTCTTGTTACCCTGTGGTGATGCTCCTCCCTTAGGGCATCTTAAGTCTTGTTCATTGGAGGGGATCCCTCTTCCGGGGTGTGTCCCTGCCTACCTTCTGCCCAATCCGCGCCCCCTTCCGATCTATGGGAACAAATCTTTCCACTTTGGCTATGCCTAAATTTTGAAAATCCGTTGGCTGCTCGTGGTTTTCAAAACGAGAAAAACAGAGTTATTTAATATTCAACAACGACCACAATTTCCTTTCTTTAGAGAAGATCCATTAGTCTTGGTCATGTTCTTTTAAACAAAACCCTCCTCGACTTTATAAACAGACCTTCACTTGTCTGTTACCGACTACAAGCTGTCGGTTCTCCCTTTCATTGTCTGTTAACCAGGCGAAAAAGAACAGACTTTGTCTTTTAAATAAGATTCGTTCGGGTCTTAATTGTAACAATATGCGAAAATTCGTTACAGTTCCCACAGATCTTGTAACTGTTCGTTATTGTTTCAAGAGTATGGTTTCCGATTTTGAGGAAACATTAAACTCCCTCCCACAGGAACCCCGCCCCGACACCTTACCCATGGTCTCCGTAGGCAAGGAAGTTTAGCCCGGGCGGAGTTAAGGGGAACTTAAGGAAAGGCGGGGGTTGATAGGCAGGGGGCTATTCTTCTTCGGAAAGGATAGCCCGTATTCTCTGCTTAGCCAGCGCATGCGCTCGTCGCAGGGGCCTTTCCGGAGGAGCGGCCGATGTTTGAGGAACTTCGGTTGGAGGGAGCGGATCTGAGGGATCGAACAGGTTGGAGTGTATCTCCAGAGGGTACAAGTGGATAACGGCCCTTGTTATTTCACCCCGACTCGTGCTGAGCAACACTGAACGGGTGTGCCCATCGGGGGAAGTGTAAAGGGTTTTGATGATGCCCAGTTTCCACTTTAGACGAGGACCATCGTCTTCTATTAGAACCACGTCTCCGACCTTGACGTCAGGGCGGTTGGAGACGTTCCAAGACTGTTTCAGGCTCAGCAGATAGTCTCTGCTCCAAGCAGACTGAAACTTAGCTATGAGGGAAAGTAAATACTTGTACCTCTTGTTAACCTTCCCCGGGTCCCTGTAGGTGGCATCATGTTCTAGTAATTCTTCAGGGACAGGAAGGGTATTCAGCTTGTAACCCATCAACAAGTGGGAAGGAGTGAGGGGCTCCTCGCAGTGGAGCTCGTCGCCCACGTAGGTGAGGGGTCGGCAGTTGACCACAGATTCCACCTCCGCAAGCACCGTATTGAACTCTTCATAGCTAACTAGAGAGGTCTTGAGGGTCTTCCGAAGATGGGTCTTGGTCAGTCCGATCAAACGTTCGAAGAATCCGCCGTAATGACTGCTTCTAGCGGGATTGAATCTCCAGGTGATGGAATGCTGGGTTAGGAAGTCCTTCACGGAGGGTAATTCCCATATGTTCCTTAAGTGCTGGGATGCTGCTTGGAAATACGTTGCGTTGTCAGAGTATATTACGGAGGGTGTTCCTCGTCTTCCGATAAACCGACGTAACGCTCTCAAAAATGACTCGGTGCTGTTGTCAAAGACTAGTTCTAAATGTATCGCTCTAGTCACAGCGCAAGTGAACAAAACCACATAGCTTTTGGTAACTTCGTTCCTAGGAACTTTGACATTAAAATAGCCTGTGAGGTCCACTCCGATTACCGTAAACGGTTTGCTTTCTACCACTCGGGAACGAGGCAAGGCAGCTAGTGGCGCCGAACGAAAGTGTGCAGCTTGTAAACGTCTACAAAGACCACACGGGCGTATCACTTTCTTCACCGTTGTCCTCATCCGAGCGAAATAGAACCGCTGACGGACAATCGACACGAGCTCTGAAATACCAACGTGATGGTTTGCTTGGTGAAGTTGCCATATGATGAGTCGGGTGAGATGTGAGTCTGATGGCAGCAGCATAGGAAACTTTGCGTCGAAAGGTATCATCGCATTGCTCAATCTCCTGTCACATCTGAGGACTCCATCTACTAGCGTTAAGCTCAGTTGCTTCACCAAGTTCGTTAAAGGTAGGGAGTCTCGGAGGCACGTAACTTCGGGTAGGTAGTGTTCCCTCTGTAGCCTCCGAATCCAGTAGAGTTCCGCGTTACTTCTCTCTTCTATGGAAATCAAATGGGAGAATTCGGGCCGAGAGACGGACCGGGTCATAGGGAGCTTCTGCCTGGATTTTCTCAAGTTCTCGATGAACCTGTGAACCAGGGCGGTGATCCGTATGATCTTGTTGAGAGAGGAGTAACGCTCTAAATCGAAGATGGGAGCCGCTTTCGGTACCGCGGTGGTGGAAGCGGCTACTATGACCTCGTCCGTCCCCGTAGCCCCTTCGCAGAGGGAAGGGTGTTCGGTCCAGACGGGCCAATTTGGAGGGCTGGTGAGCCAAGGGGGCCCTTTTTCCATAAGTCCGTGAATACGTACTTATAACTCACGCCTCTAGACGCCGCGTCGGCGGGATTGTCTTCTGTGGGGACGTACCGCCACTCGGCTGTCGGCAGGTTTCTACGAATCTCATCGACCCTGTTCTGGTTGAAGAGGGGGAGCTGCTTGGAGGAGAATATCCAGCGCAACGCCACCTGGCTGTCACACCAGCAGTAGATCTTAACTATCTCTAGCAAATCCTTGTAGGCGTCGATAACAAATTTAATGATTCGGGAGGAGAGTAGAGCTCCCATTAGTTCCAAACGCGGGATCGTGAGTTCTTTCATGGGTGCAACTTTCACCTTTGCCATAAGAAGACTGGCTATGGGAACGTGCTCTCCCATTGAGACAGCGTACACTGCAGTGGCATAGGCCGCGCCCGATGCGTCCGAGAAGGCATGAAGTTCCACCTTTCGAGCAAAAATCAGCTGTCTTGGTATCGTTAATTGTAAACAGCGCTGTAAATGGTCGGCGATTGAAACCCACTCCTTTCGGTGTTCGACGGAAATGGGTTTGTCCCAGCTGATTTTTTCCTTCCATAATTTTTGTAGGAGAATCTTACCTCGAACAGCCACTGGGGACAAGATGCCCAGTGGGTCGAATATGGAAGCGAGGTTCTGCAGAATAGCCCTCTTGGTAACCGCTTCCGAGGCGACAACTTTGAGGGGGTAGGAAATGGTGTCCTCGTTTGTATCCCACTCCATACCCAAAACCTTAATCGTAGTGTCTTCGGCGGCCGCCTTGTTCTCTCGGAACTTTACGTTCGCTTCTTGACAATTGGACACCCATTCTCGTAAGTTGAGACCGGCTTTTTCGAAGAGGGACCGGGACTGAAGAAAGAAATCTTCTACTCCTGCTTCGGTGTCGAAGGTACCGAACAGATTGTCCACATAGATTTGGTTCAAAATCACGTCCTCGTAGTCGGTGTCTGAGTTTCGGACGTGGTGTTGAATGCAGGCAGCCAGCAAAAACGGACTGCAGGTGGCTCCGAATAAGACGGAAGTGAACCGATAGGTGACCAAAGGGCTTCTGGGGGTCAGAAGGATCCTTCACCCACAAAAAACGCGTGGAATCCCTATCTTCCAACCTGAGACGTATGGCTAAAAAAGCCTTCTCTATGTCCGAGGATGTAGCGTAGCGTCTCAACCGAATTTTCAGAAGGATCTTGGTCAAATCAGTGATGAGGGAAGGTCCACTGTGTAAGCACTGATTAAGACTAGGATTGTTAGAAGAACAATCAAACACTAGTCTCAGTGCTGTGGTGGACGAGGACTTCCGGACCCCATGGTGGGGTAAATAATGCAACTTGGCTTTGGGGTGGATCTGAGTAATAGGAGTAACTTCTTCAATGAAGCCCCTTTCTAGTTGATCCTTGATAACATCGGCGTAACTTTCCATCAACGAAGCATCCCCTCTCAACCTTTTAAGGACGCTATACAAACGCCTCTTAGCCAAGGCGTAGTTGTCGGGAAGAGAGGGGTGCCTGTCACGCCAGGGTAACGACACCACGTATCGGCCATCTTCGAATGACAAGTTTTCTTCGAATGCCTCCAACGTGGTTTTCTCTGCTTCTGTGAACTGTTCGTTCGGCATAATACCAATTTGGGACAGTGACCAAAGTCGATCCAGATCTGGTGTAGGGGTGCCCGCCTCCTCCGTCGGGAGGGGGCCTAGGATCGTAGGGGGGCATGAGCGCTCAGAGCCCCGGGGCGTCAGCAACATTCCATCTTCCAGCTGGGGGGAGGATGGAATTTCAATGATCGGGGAGCGCTCGAGGTGATGTCATGATTCACTGTCCTCCGGTGGCCCCGGGTTCGGTCCATCCGCCCTCCGGAGGGGGGAATGGCCCAAGGCAACGTTGGTAGCGCAACATGTAGTTCGATTCACCGTGTCCGCTGTCTCACTCGTATCCTGTAGCCCTTCTTCCAACTGGAGGGAAGAAATAGGTTGTGATTCAGCGGCTGGAGAGGTTGCCTCAGGACGGAGAGGCGCGGGGTCTGCACCCCGGGGCGCCTTCTTCACACCCTTACCAAACTGAGGGCCAAGAGAGAGTGCTGTGGTCCGTCCTGATGACAAAGTCAAGTTTCGGTACTTTCCAATTGTATGGTCGAGCCTGACACTATCCTGCTCCTGATAAGCCCTGAAACTCCACCGTAACTTGGGAAGTCTGTTCTCCCAGAAATAAATGCGGTAAAAGGCGTCGCACCCAAAAATGGTTGCCTACATACACGGCTTGGTCTCTCATAAGGAGTCACTCAGCGTCAGCTACAGCCAGGCTGCCGAAAACGGAGCCATCTTTCAACAAACTACAATGACTCGAACAAATTCGAGGACATTATTGATAAACATGTGGCTCGAAAACTCTCAGCATCCAGGAATTGAATTTTCCTATCTAGATCACATCGCTTAGTCAGGATAAGGATGAGCAAAGATGGACAAAGAATTGTACTATCTAGAAAACATACGGGTGCGTGTTATTTGAACCAGCGCCGGGGATTCCTGCACGATTCGATGGGCAAGCTGCTCCCAACCATAACAAATAAAGCTGGTGATAAGGGGACCGTACCTTTTCTTTTTGTGAGTCCTAACCTTGAGAGATGTGACGACATCATGAAGGGACACACTGCCACGCCCTGCTGGTTTGATCCATATCTGATGGCAATCTCGAGCTGGTAATGTGGGTAAACCTGCTATTGTAGTCTATCTGTACTACTCGAGTTTTGGAAATTAAAGACTATGCGATCCGCTGTCGGTATAGCGGTTTCTAAAGAGAGCTATAGGATGTTCTATCACCCCCACTAAAATGCTACAATCAATCGGCCCTAAACGGAAGGCCATGCATTTTACCCACCAGACAAAGAGCGGCATAAATGGGTCCACGAAGCGGGATCCCATGAGTGGTCCTGGGGCCACTGCGGATCTTGGTTTGCGACTCTAGTGGGCGAGTATCTGTCTAGTAATCGTTAGAGAATTGGTTTGAGGGCATAAAAATATCGATGTGTGTGGTAAACCGGTCCCTGCATCGGAACAGGGCCCTTAATAGCGTCTGACAGTTCCTATGCCCTGTGGCATGATTTTCGCTAGGCATCTTTCCAACACCAACCAAAGCATGTAATTTTCCTAAATCAACTGATAGTTAAGTTCTCATCTTGGGCGTAGTTTGATCCATATATATCATAATTTTCAGATATGAAATATAGTGCAATACCTTCACTTTGCAAACACTCAGATCATAACTTTATCTTGTTATTGTTTATTAATCCTGAATACTGTGCAAGTGTTATAATTGTCGTGACCTCGTTTTGGAGGTGCTTGGATTTTCTGGAATTGCCGAGTGGTTATAGTTTATTTCCTAGTGGTGCTACTATCAATGTAGATCATTATATCATCTATTTTATTCACTTGTTTGATGTGGTAACTACAAAATTAATTAATTATAATTATTTATCGTTCGATTATTTTTTATTCTCCGACTTTATACATCTATCTCATTATCTCTCGAAAGTTTTCTACTCTATACCTCATCTCTTTATTGAAGTTCACGGGATTTTGGTCTCTTATGGTTTTGTTCGTAGAAAGGTTTGGATTTCTGAGCCTTATGCAATATAGAATTAGCTTCAGATGTACTCTGGTTATAATTCTAGTGTTACCATATTACATTTATTAGATTTTAAGTTCGTCGTCAGCTCTTACGCGAGTCGGACCAAGGAATTCTTTCCTTAACTTCCGCTGGCAATTTGAAGGAAAGTTGCGTCCCTAAGATAATGGAACAACCTTGACAGTCCCCAATTACCTCCTGGTTCTTCAGAGACTCTGTGAAACAAGTGACATCAGCCTTAAAACGAAAAAGATCGGCGTAAGTATTTTTAGGGCTAGGGAGCCCGCCTAACCGGGCAATGAGGGTCTCTATGAGCTTCGACTTGTCACCATAGTTGTTCTTGAGAAGAGATAGCGCAATGCTATAGTTTTCTCCCCTCACTGCGAACCCCGATATTAACTGTTTGGCATCTCCACGCAAGCTCTGTAGTAAAGCGTGGAGTTTTTCGATGGGATCATAATTATGTCCGTTAACCATGGCTTCAAATGACTCTATATAGCTAGCGAACTCCAAAGGGTCTCCGCCGAAGGTAGGTAGGTTCCTGGTGGGGGCCTTGAAAAGCGTGGGAGCCCGCCGACCCCCCGAACAACAAGAGGCTCTCGATGGTGAAGGGGATCGACTCGTTCTCTGACTGACCCTCTCTCTGGCGGCTAAAGTGTTGTTGCCGGCGAGGTAGGTAGGTTCCTGGTGGGGGCCTTGAAAAGCGTGGGAGCCCGCCGACCCCCCGAACAACAAGAGGCTCTCGATGGTGAAGGAGATCGACTCGTTCTCTGACTGACCCTCTCTCTGGCGGCTAAAGTGTGGTTGCCGGCGTTGATCGCTTTACGGATAGCTAGGTGAAGTCTCCTACTCTCCGCATAGTCGGTCATAAAATCGTCGCGATCCAGGTAATCTTGGATCACGACGCTCGCCTCCTCCAACTGGGTAAGAGTCTCCTCCAAATGCTGTACTAGTGCTAAGATGTCCCCTGCCGGGGAATCCGGTCTTCCCACCAACTCCTTCAGCTCGGTCATTTCCGCAGAGGCGTTCTGACTGAGGGCATCTCGCTGTCGTTCGGCGAACTTCACCCGTTTTGGTTTGTTTTTCTGATTTTGTTGCTGGCCTCTATTTGGATTGCCATCTTGGGTCGGGGTCAGATTCAAGTCCGCTGGAGGGGGCGTCCCGGGGGGATCCCCCTCTTCTGCGTTGGTTCCGTTGCGTCCGGCCTCCATGAGTACTGTTTTCCCAAACCTTTTTTTGGTTTATTTTCCGCGAAATAAATAAAAATCTTTTCAGTACGAACCACTGACGACGGCGTCGCTGCGCCGCGGTCAGTAAGGGGTTGTGCGCGAAAGGTTTTTTGGAATGCTCCTATACCCTTAAACACACCTCAGAAATCGTCGTACTACTTATCAGAATTCCTGTGATTTATTCCCTGCAAATAGGTAAGGGATAGAAGCGTTAGAGGGCGCATGCAACTAAAAGCGTGGCTGGGAAACTTAAACTATGGCTTAGTATCTAATCTTAAGGCTAAACTTACGACTAGGCTCATATAAGACAAAAAAAAAAAAAAAAAAAAAAAAAAAAAATTGCGCAAAAATTCACAAGACTTACCTTTGCGGCGTAGAGTCCAATGGGCCAATTTGATACTAATAAATTTAACAGCAATGATAATAATACTTATGACTTTAATAGTAATCTGAAAAAAATTGCATACACCCCTGTACTAAAAAAAGGTAAAAATTCTCGTCTACTGCAAAACGATAGAAATGTTCTCAATATAAGGAAAAAATAAACAAAAAGACAACTTGTTTCACAAAGAAAATTGTCAATGCACAGAAAAAAAAAAATCGCTTATTGATTCCCCATATAAAAGAGAATAAAAAAAAATTTTCCGTCTGCTGCAAAACGATAGAAATGTTCTCAATATAAGGAAAAAATAAACAAAAAGACAACTTGTTTCACAAGAAAATTGTCAGTGAACAGAAAAAAAATCGCTTATTGATTCCCCATATAAAAAGAATAAAAAAAATTTTCCGTCTGCTGCAAAAACGATAGAAATGTTCTCAATATAAGGAAAAAATAAAAACAAAAAGTGTCAAAAAAAACTAAAAAAAAAAAAAAAAAATCGCTCATTGATTCCAAATATAAAAGGAAAAAAAAAAATTTCCGTCTGCTGCAAAACGATAGAAATGTTCTCAATATAAGGAAAAAATAAACAAAAAGACAACTGGTTTCACAAAGAAAATTGTCAGTGAACAGAAAGAAAAAAAAATCGCTTATTGATTCCCCATATAAAAGAGAAAAAAAATTTCCGTCTGCTGCAAAACGATAGAAATGTTCTCAATATAAGGAAAAAATAAACAAAAAGTTTCACAAAGAAAATTGTCAAAAAAAAAAAAAAAAAAATCGCTTATTGATTCCCCATATAAAAGAGAAAAAAAAATTTCCGTCTGCTGCAAAACGATAGAAATGTTCTCAATATAAGGAAAAAATAAACAAAAAGACAACTGGTTTCACAAAGAAAATTGTCAATGCAAAGAAAAAAAAAATAATGATTCCCCATATAAAAGAGAAAAAAAAATTTCCGTCTGCTGCAAAACGATAGAAATGTTCTCAATATAAGGAAAAAAATAAACAAAAAGTTTCACAAAGAAAATTTTCAATAAAAAAAAAAAATAACTTTATTGATTCCCCAAATAAAAAAAAAAAAAAAATTTCCGTCTGCTGCAAAACGATAGAAATGTTCTCAATATAAGGAAAAAATAAACAAAAAGACAACTGGTTTCACAAAGAAAATTGTCAGTGAACAGAAAAAAAAATCGCTTATTGATTCCCCATATAAAAGAGAAAAAAAAATTTCCGTCTGCTGCAAAACGATAGAAATGTTCTCAATATAAGGAAAAAATAAACAAAAAGACAACTGGTTTCACAAAGCACAGAAAAATAAAACTTATTGATTCCCCATATAAAAGAGAAAAAAAAATTTCCGTCTGCTGCAAAACGATAGAAATGTTCTCAATATAAGGAAAAAATAAACAAAAAGACAACTGGTTTCACAAAGAAAATTGTCAGTGAACAGAAAAAAAAAATCGCTTATTGATTCCCCATATAAAAGAGAAAAAAAAAATTCCGTCTGCTGCAAAACGATAGAAATGTTCTCAATATAAGGAAAAAATAAACAAAAAGACAACTTGTTTCACAAAGAAAATTGTCCAATGCACAGAAAAAGAAAAAAAACAGCTTTATTATTGATTCCCCATATAAAAAAAGAGAAAAAAATTTTCCGTCTGCTGCAAAACGATAGAAATGTTCTCAATATAAGGAAAATAAACAAAAAGTTTCACAAAGAAAATTGTCAATGCACAGAAAAAAAAAAAAATCATATTGATTATATATATAAAGAAAAAAAAATTTTCCGTCTGCTGCGACGATACTAAATGTTTATAATATAAGGAAAAAAATAAACAAAAGTTTCACAAGAAAATTTTCAATGCACAGAAAAAAAAGTAAGCTTATTGATTCCCCTCCCATATAAAAAGAGGAAAAAAAAATTTCCGTCTGCTGCAAAACGATAGAAATGTTCTCAATATAAGGAAAAAATAAACAAAAAGACAACTGCTTTCACAAAGAAAATTGTCAATGAACAAAAAAAAACGCTTATTGGATTCCCCATATAAAAGAGAATAAAAAATTTTCCGTCTGCTGCAAAACGATAGAAATGTTCTCAATATAAGGAAAAAATAAACAAAAAGTTTCACAAAGAAAATTGTCAATGCACAGAAAAAAAAAAAAAAATCGCTTATTGATTCCCCATATAAAAGAGAAAAAAAAAAAAATTTCCGTCTGCTGCAAAACGATAGAAATGTTCTCAATATAAGGAAAAAATAAACAAAAAGACAACTGGTTTCACCAAGAAAATTGTCAAAACGAAAATGTCGTTTCCAAAATAATAATAATAATAATAATAATAATAATAATAATAATAATAATAATAATAATAATAATAATAATAATAATAATAATAATAATAATAATAATAATAATAATATTGCAATAATAATAATAATAATAATAATAATAATAATAATAATAATAATAATAATAATAATAACAATAATAATAATAATAATAATAATAATAATAATAATAATAATAATAATAATAATAATAATACTAGTTCTTTTGGAAGATCTTGGCAATATTATTCTGCAACCATGGTTGCAGTCTTTAATATTGCTTCCGATCGGTTTCGTATAAGGACCAAATTAATGTCTTGGCAAATTAGATAGAGTAAGAAGTTAATGAAAGGAGATGTAAGTGGACTGTATATGTTGTTTTGTGTTACTCTATAATTTGTCAATACATTTTCCTAAAGTTCCCACCTTCATTGATTATTCTCTGATAATACTATCATTCGAATAGAAGGATTAAAGGTGGGATTCTTTAGCCAATTTAAGTATAGTATTTGTGTCATAAAAATATATCATATGAGTGTGGATATATATGCAGGGAGAGATGTTGAGATTCAGTAAGATACCGATCTATTGCACCAATTATCACTCAAACGCGAGAAGAAGAGTTATAACAGATGACCCCCAAAGGGGGCAGAAGACCTCCTTGCCTCGGTTTCAGTTGCATGCGATAACTTCGCCGATCCCGGTATGGTGGACCGGAGTCCTTTTAGGAAGGAAATATAGTGGAAGATGCATGCCAGACAGAAACACAGTTTTGAAAGAAGCGTGAAAATAGATGTTAATATTGTAGGTGTATGCAACAAACAAAGGATGATTAGTTCCAAGACAGACTACCATGTTTTTTATTGAAAGAGTAGTGTTGGTGACTCTACTGTATTAGGTATGGTCAACACGACTCCCGGTTGCAATAGCAGAGACTGAGTCGCGTTCTCACATATACCACATACACTCTCACTTCTAAAATTAATATAAGCTAAACGCTCGTGCGAGCACAATATATTTAATATATGTTAGGGGGACGATATATACAACCGACAAATGCCAGACCTAGTAGAGTAATGGGGTGACGTGTTCAATGGCTTTGCAAACCGGGTCGATCACTTCCAGTCGATTCGTTATTATAGCGAGAAAACAAAAAGGGATTTAACACTTACCACGTCAAGGCTCACATTAGATTAAAGACCAAACCTGAGTGAAAGCTCCAGAATAAGAGATTTCGTCCGAAAGGGTCGAAGACGTCGCGGCGATTACAATTAAGTACCAGGAGTAGCGTAAATTTCAACATTATTATCATGCATGAATGCTAGAGGAGATACATTAATATTGAAAGTTTCCTGATTTGTTTTCACTTGAAAATGGAGAGGCAAATCCCGCAGACTGAATTTCATTTCGAGAGTAGAAAGAAAAATCTGGGATTTGTCTTGATCTTAAAACGAGGTATATACAGTTCGATAAGAATATTAACATAAACACAAATTAGGCCGCGAATGAAAATCACAGAACTCAAATGAATTTAAGCATAATGATTCTAAAATTAAACTACCTATATACATCGAATTACAGTAGTGGGCCTAAATTCACTTTCAATCTCGGCAAAATATTATGGAGTTCACAATTTTTACTCTATGTTCTGAATTAAAGTTCCCACAAACTGCATGCTTATACAAACAAATTTAACACTTCGAAAAGATCCACGTCTTCTTCATAGAAGAAAAAAAAAAAAAAAAAAAAAATTTTCGAAACGAAAAGACGGAATTTAAACAGTAAAACCCCCTGTTCTCGAAGTCAGAATAACTGTCAATTTATTTACATAATACAAAATGTTCTACGAATGAAAAACACAGAACGTTAAAGGAATTTACATCCGTCACTCAGACTGTCTAGTAACGACTGACTTTAGAATCAAAAATGTCTCGTTACCCTGACGTGATGCTCCTCCTTCAGGGCATCTTAAGTCTTGTTCATTGGAGGGGATCCCTCTTCCGGGGTGTGTCCCTGCCTACCTTCTACCCAATCCGCGCCCCCTTCCGATCTATGGGAACAAATCTTTCCACTTTGGCTATGCCTAAATTTTGAAAATCCGTTGGCTGCTCGTGGTTTTCAAAACGAGAAAAACAGAGTTATTTAATATTCAACAACGACCACAATTTCCTTTCTTTAGAGAAGATCCATTAGCCTTGGTCATGTTCTTTTAGACAAAACCCTCCTCGACTTTATAAACAGACCTTC
>JABUQX010089655.1:52500-62500 GCA_015478945.1 Trachelipus rathkii
TACAAAATAAACTGTTTTATTTCATCATACTGAAAGCATATGTAAAACCATCCAGCGGTCACACATAACCATTCGTAAATAATCAGGCCTAGCGAGGTCTTCTCGAAAGGATGTTTTGAAGGGGGCGAACTCTTAGCGTAGACTTCACGGACCAAGTAAAAGAGTGTAACAAAAAAGAATTTCAAACGCATTTCAATCCGAGTGACCCTGGGAAACGAATGGTTTTAGTTATCTAGTTAATTTCAAGTTTGCCAGTGTAACAGCTTGACCTAAAACTGCAGTCCTTCTCAACAAATCCTTCGGAGAGTTAGAACTAGGAGGAGAAGGCCGTCATGAATCCCCTTTTGTATGAAATAAAGAGATAAAGGCGTTTTTGATTTGGCAAGAATTCTTCTAAACGGAAGAAGTTCTTCACTTTCCCATTTGATTTGTCAATATTCTTTCAAACGGAAGAAAATTTGCTAGCGAAATCGGGAATTTTTCTTCCATCCACAAGGTTGCTATTTTTCGATCTTACGTTCTTGAGTTTTTATTCCTTAGAGTTTGGACGTCACATGAAACAAAAACAAGCTTTTAATGTTTTCAGTTTTCTGAACCATTATTTTGATTCTCGAAATATATTAATTATGTTATTTCCTAAAGAACTGGGTAAGAAATATAATTATAAAAATTACAAAAATTGAGAAATTTTATTTCTCTGTTATAATTATCTTTGTTGTGATGTCACTCGAAGTGATCATGTTTCAAACATGTTTCTGTTTTTCTTTTTTTAAACATATATATATATATATATATATATATATATATATATATATATATAGTATATAGTATAGAGAGATATATATATACAGGTATATATATATATAATATATAGAGGTTATATATATATATATATATATATATATAACACTAAAACTTAATTAATAGCCTTATAGGCTTAGGGTCTGTGTTGTAAATGTAAACAAACCCCTCGTGGTCTAGGGATGGGCCGGATATCCGGCAACTATCCGGTATCCGGGCCCGGATCGGCCAAGGTTTTGACTATCCGGTATCCGGCCGGAATATCATTGTTATCCGGGCCTGGATAACCGGATAATTACTTCCCTAGTAGGTTCTTCCTCGTTGGGGGAAATATTCAAAATAATTTGAAAAATTATATATATATATATATAGGCCTATATATATATATTATATATATATATATATATTTATATATATAGCATATATATATATATATATATATATATATTTATATATATATATATATATATATATATATAATATATATATATATATATATATATATATATATATATATACAGTGGCGGCCTCGTGTGTAAGCATGGAGGGGCTGCAAGTTATATATATATATATATATATATATATATATGAGCAGTATATATATAGGTATATATATATATATATATACATGTTGTATATATATATATATATATATATATATATATATATATATATATATATGTATGTATCAAACGTACCTTATTTATTCTGCTGATATTCTTATTTAAAAATAAGATTAGCTCTTCGACTTTTAGATATTTATGTGTAAGTGTATTTATAAATTACAACTTTTTTTTTTTTAATATCGATTGCATGCATTCGAACACATTCTGCAATTAAAAAGACTTGATAACTCTCTTAGATGGAAATATTATAAAATCAATTATTTTTTCTAAAATATCAATATTTGATAGGATTATCCTCAAACGGACTATTACCTAATTTTTTTATATTTATGTGTAAATGTGTGCATAAATTACAGGACTTTTTTTTTTTAATATCGATTGCATGCATTCGAACTCATTCGGTAAAGCAAAAGCCTAAAATAAAATTGTATTGTATAGAGGTGTCAAATTTAGAAACAAATACGAAAAACATTGCCTTTGCTTATTTATATTTTGTCTCTCTCTCTCTCTCTCTTCTCTCTATATATATATATATATATATATATATATATATATATATATATATATATATATATATATATATATATATATATATATATATATATATATATATATATATATATCACACGGGTAATTATTTTTGCATATATTTTCACTATGTTATTTCTCGCACAAAAAAATAAACACAACCTCTCCCCCCGTAAAATGGGAATAAACTGACTTTTTTGTCTTTGACTCTCTATATACAAGTAAAAGAAGGACATTATATGGACAAATCTAGCAACCCTATAAAATTTGAACCGTAATTTTATATGAGAAAAACTTCCAAGTTGCCATGAAATAATAGAAGCCAAACTGGCAACATTATAAAAAGTACTATAGGAATTTGAATTCTTTATTTTCGTATGTTGCTATATTTGTCTTATTTTTAAGAAATTATAAAATTGGCTTATTTTAGGGCCGCAAAAGTAGAGCCCAAATTTTATTTAATTGAATATATTAAAAATAAATATCGTACGCACAATTTGCAGTTGGAAAAAGGATTCCTTTGTTATTTTCTTAATTGATTACTAATTTTTTATGTACTAAATTGTTAAAAAAAAAACTCAGATCACTTTACTTTGACAAAAATTTCATATT
The DNA here is from genome assembly GCA_015478945.1 of Trachelipus rathkii. Classification (NCBI taxonomy): domain Eukaryota; kingdom Metazoa; phylum Arthropoda; class Malacostraca; order Isopoda; family Trachelipodidae; genus Trachelipus; species Trachelipus rathkii. The sequence goes on from JABUQX010089655.1 coordinate 55,068, forward strand.
TCTATCAACATCCTATGCCTGGCATTTTTAATTTGGAGGGGCTGCAGCCCACTAATATATATATATATATATATATATATATACATAAAAAGAAGTATCTATATATATATATATATATATATATATATATATATATATATATATATATATATATATATATATATATATATATATATATATATATATATATATATATATATATTTTGTTATATATATATATTTTATATATATATATATATATACACTTGTTTGACTTTGGATGTTGGGTACCACGTTATGATTATTTTATTCATTATTTATGTTTCGTGTGTACAATACATTTTTATCTCCTGAAATTTGGTGGTGACACGTTTTATAAATTATATTCATTATAACTTAAGCTTAAGAAAATTTATATAAAAGAAAAAGAATAAAAAATTGTTGATTTCAAACTTTAATTAATGCATTTAAGCCTTTCAGTGTTTGTTAATTATTAATTACTTATTTACAAAAACTTTAATTATATCGTAACTCTCCAGGAAAAGTTTATTTTATTTGTATTACTGAATTGATTCTTGAAAGTTTTAAAGAGCCAGGTTCGTTTTTGAGTTTGTGCTAAATGCTTAGCTGAAATAGCCATCACACCTTAGAGCAAACGTGTGGTCGTTCACCAAACGTAAAGCATTTCTACTCCTGTGTGGGTTATGATGAATAGGTTCTTTTTATGTGGGCCGCACCTTTGTTAGTATTCAAAGAAAATTTCCTACGTTTGATGAGCATTTTGAGCGATTTCCTTGCCCTAAGTTTTACAAAAACGAACGCAAACTCGATACTTTTTAGCACAAATGCAAAAACGAAAACGGGCTAAATGCTTCCTAGCATGCTGAAAAATTGTTCGAACTTCAAAGCCGTTTTCGTTTGCTATAAAAATGCTTAAGTTTTCGTCTGTTTTTGTCAACCTTAGCGAAAAATCGTAAAAAAAAATGCTTATCAAACGTAAAAGAATTTCTCTTAATTCTGTAAGATTGCTATTTTATACAGAATTTTATTCAATACTACACAGAATTAAGACATTTTTTACGTTTGTGAGCGTTTTTTACGATTTTGCGCTAAGCTTGACGAAAACGAACGCAACTTCAAGCATTTTTTTTTAGACAAATGCAAACGAAAACGGCTTAAACATGATCCTTTGCAAAAAATACCGTTTTCGGTCTTGATGCCAGACGTACAAGGATGGCCAACGTGTAAAAATGATTGTGGACTATAAATTTTGGCATTCCACTGAAATTCCACAATTTTTTTTGGTAGTCCTCTCATTGCGGATCGATCGATCGGAATGAAGTGAATGAGATTTCAGATGATCTAAAAAATGAGAGTTGAGAAGGGTTTCAAAGATCTTAGATAGAATACAAGTGAGAGATAAAGGGCGATAGTTAGAAGGATAAGAGCGGCTTCCTTTTTTTCGGAAGAGGTTGGATATGTGCGTGCTTCCAACACTGAGGGAAAGTTTTAGAATTGAGACATAGAGAATATAGCTGACCGAGGGACAGCACAGCACAGCACCTACCTTCCTAACGTTCATAGATTTAAGGAGCCCATGCACCCGATCAAATGTACTCACAGGCAAAGGCATAGAACACCTGAGAGGAGAAGGAGGAGGATGAGGAATGCCAGAATCGTCCAGGGTTGAGTTAGAGGAAAATAAGAGGCCGAAGAGATTGACCTTTTCAGTTGGAGAATTAGGAACAGAACCATCAGGATAAGAGGATATATATATATATATATATATATATATATATATATATATATATATATATATATATATATATATATATATATATATATATATATATATATATATATATATATATATATATATATATATATATATATATATATATATGACTGCCGGATATCCGACCGGATATCCGGTATCCGGTTTTAACTTTCAGCCGGATATCCGGTATCCGGCTAACTGGCTAATTCACTAATACATTCCGAAAAACAAATTTCAAAACTGAAGAATGTTCATTTGATTTTTCATCGAAAATGAACTCTAAGAACGTCCTTCGATTTGGAAGAAAAAAACTTGCCAAATCTAAAACGCCTAATAAGTTACAGTATTTCATTTTAGAGTTTGCTTTCAGATTTTCATAAACAAAATTCTTGACCCAAATTCATTTCCTCGCAGAACGCGAAACGAGCTACCTCCTACACGAAGTTTGCAAAAAGTGCAATTCTTTTGATGGTTATATATATATATATATATATATATATATATATATATATATATATAGTATATAGATATATATATATATATATATATATATATATATATATATATATTATATATATATATATATATATATATATATATATGGCGTTATAATTCTTATATAGCAATGATCGCAATTGATTTTACTAGTAAATAAAAGACATTACGGAAAATAATTAAAGAGTACCTCAACCGGATTCGAACGAGCACTGTGTAAACGAAAATTATTCATTGCCTTAACTATTCTACAACTCCAAGAGGCCCAAAAGCGTTGTTTCAAGCCAAACTTTTAAGCCGCACAAACCTCATTGAGACTATCAATGGTTTTCACCTTGTCTTTCCCTTGTCTCCCAAATTATATAAATGTACTGTAATAACTGCATCTGAATTTACAAATAAATAAAGACATTTCTGGAAAATAGAAAGAGTCTCAGCCAGGTGTCGAACCGATGCATGTTGCGATCGAGATAGATAAATCCATTTTCCTAACAATTCGATCACTCCAGAAATCCCAAAAACTTCTCTTTCAATCTTCCATTGTACTATATTGCAGTCTCCATCATAAATGACAGCAACTGCTCTTAGTCATATCGAAAATGAGATGTATGTTTTTGAAAGATTTTTGCCAATCATCGATGAAATTATTTTCTAAGCATTTTTGAAGTTCATCAGAACTGTTAATGAAGAAATGAGAATGCCGAGGGGGCGTGTCAGAATCAATGCAAAATGAAAAAGGCATGAAAATTTTAAGAATTTTGTAAATAAATTTTTCTATACAATCACATTTGGATTGTTGAGGAGTTTTAGCATCTATCTAACCTCACAACGCTCATTCCATAAATATATTTCTCTTATACTCTGAAAAGGCTCAAAAACTGATTTCTCAATTTTACAGGGGTGGAAAGAGTAACAGAACTGGCTTTAATGACATTTGATCATAGCTACACAATATAAACGGAGGAAATTAGCAATCATTTTGATGTTAAGAGAGCAAGAAGAAGAATATTTTTACATATATAAAATAACATCTTTTTGCACTTTGAAATTACTTTCAGTGGTAGATTATTTTACACCCTTTTATACAAGTAAGGATATATATATATATATATATATATATATATATAAGAAATATATTTATATATTAATTTATATATATATTTAAGAGTATATATATATATATATATATATATATAAGTGTTATATATATATATATATATATATAATATATATATAGCATATATATATAGAGTATATATAGTATATATATATATATATATATATATATATATATATATATATATATATATATATATAGTATATATATATATATATATATATATATATATATATATATATATATATAACTGTATTTCATAAAAGAGAGAGCTCACCAAAATTTAATTCATTCTAACTGTTGTTCACAAAACAAAGAAATGTAATATTTTATTTAAATTTGTAACAGTTGTTTTGCATATTATTTTATTCCCAACATTATTTTGCAATTAGTCGAACTTAAATATTATTAATATTTCATGATGTGTTTTCATTTTCAATTTAATTCTGTTTTAAAAATATTTTTCATTTTTTATTCACGATGTATTTAAATTTTCATTTAATTTTCCGTTTATTGAGAATATTTATTATTGTTTCAAATTTCAATACCATAATTTTAATTTCAATAAATTTTATTATTATTGTGTTCTTATTATGTTTTTATTATTATTTTAATATTGCTTTAAAATCTATTGATAGCATGTTTAATACTTTCAATTTCATTTATTTAATTTTGTTTAATTTTCATCCAAATTAGCGTATATTATTATTATTATTATTATTATTATTATTATTATTATTATTATTATTATTATTATTATTATTATTATTATTATTATTATTATTATTATTAGTAGTAGTAGTAGTAGTAGTAGTAGTAGTAGTAGTAGTAGTATAGTAGTAGTAGTAGTAGTAGTAGTAGTGTACTGATGTTATATTTTTATTTTTATTTTAATTTACATTTTTTTTTTCTTCAATTTCATTCTAATTTATGTGTGATCTAATTTACATTTTAATTAACACATGTTTCAGTATTATTTTTATTTTCAATATATTCTAATTTTTATTTTTATTTTTTTTTTTTTTCATTTTGTTTTATAGAATATATTTTCCATTCGGTCCTGATAGATAGAGTTCTGAGATTTGAAATTGCCACTTTTAACTTAATTATTACTTTTAACTTACACATCATTTTATAGCTTAATTATTACTTTTAAGTCAAGACTTAGAATTTCGTTATTGCTTAAGAAATACTTTCTGATTGAATTATCATTGCCTGATTATTTACCGATAAGACGGAAGCCTAGAATACAGCTCCTTTGCGCAAGCCATACCATTTATTTTAATAAAGAATTATAAGTTATATATTCTCTTGCTGAACCCTCATCATTATTTTATTATTTTAAGCATTAAAATAGCACTTTTTACTGGCGACTTCTTGTCCGTCATTACTGGAAGCTACTTATTTAACTCTTTCATCACGAAAAGAAGAAATTCATACAAATAAGAATCGTTCACGCAACCTTCACATAACACTCTATCTTTTCACAACATTACGATTTAATTAAATTCATAATAAAGTGGCAATTTCATCATCATCATCATCGAAGAAAATCACGCCTACATTCCAAGGCATTCTCAACAAATCTGCTCCCTAGGTTTCGTGGAAGAAATTCGTATCTACAATACTAAAGGACTTTAGATAAGTACCAAATCGTATATTTCACCGAGCACTTGCAAAATTTTTAAAACATTTACATACAGTATGTATAAGTGAATAATTGTGAAAATTAATTATAAAATATTGGTGCAATATAAAGTTATAATAAAAATTGTGAGAAATCACATAACAAGAGTGTTACTGAACTTTTTGCTAGGACTAGCTTGTTTTATTGAACTAGAAAATATTTCAATTGATTTTAGAAATTTCTCAAAAAAAATTACAATTCTCTTTCTTTTAATTTTTCTTAATTATTTTTATTTTTTTGGAAAAAAGAAATGATTTTTTTTAAAGGTTTTTAATCCCATTAAGATTTGTTTCTAAAAATGTTGAGGGTTTTGCATGCGTTTAAAATATTATTTTATCTATTTTGAATTTTTTTTTTTTACATCCTTGTGATTATTGTGAAATTGCAATTTCCTTTACCTTCTTTTTAACCTATTTTTTATTACATTTTTATTTACTTTGGGATAAAAATTTTTTGGAGGGACATTTTGAAGTGATTCTTTAGGCAAATATTTTTGTTGGAATATATTTTTTTGGCGTGCGTTAAATTATATTTTTGGTCGGTAGTTTATCTCTGAATTTTTGGTATTTATTTTGCATTTTATATTGAAAATTAATTTTAACAATTATAACAATGAATATCACTAACATCACTACTGCTACAACATCCATTACTACTACTACTACTACTACTACTATTACTACTGCTACTACTACTACTACCATTACAACCACTACTGCCACTACTCTCCTCACAAATTCATTAACTTTCATCTACAATCTACATATACGCATGCAATCAACAACAATGCCACTATACCCTCGAATCTTACGTTTTCCATGGCTACTCCAGTACCGCAAGACACCGAATCTCTCACAACATCCCCACACCCTTCCATGCATCCTGCACCATATGTTCCACATCTTGCAACATGCGTCACTCACCATCCATCACATGTTAATCAAACTGCACCTTATTCTCCACCACCAACTTCTTATGCGGCACCATTTGCAGAGCATACTGTACCTGCTACCTCACCTTTCCACATACTTCATATGCTACACACCCTGCTCCGTATGCCAATATATTCGCTTCATACACCACACCCCCTGCTACTAGCGCCACACGCCAAACATTGCTCCCTTTACCTACAGCGCCGTACTCTGTTCCACCCGTTCATGCTTACACAACAGAAATGAATGCTATACCAGCCGTGTCTACTGCTCCCACAGCATTCATCGCACCCACTGCTCTTAATATAGAAAGACTCTTCTATTCAAGAACAGTTATTGCACTTTTACAAGGATATGAGAATGACACCTGGATTGGTATCTCTCCTGACGACTGGATGCAGTGCCTTGAGGATCTTTTCCGGAAAGAAAACGTTGAATAAGATGCTACAAACCTTGCCACTTACCCGAGGTACGTTGACAGTGAAATAGGATCAGCTAGATTTATGATTACAAGCACAGAAGAGCTATTACACGCCCGCACTTGGGAGAATTTCCAGCACTCTTTCTTGAGCTTCCTAAGCCCACTCACCACTACCTCATTTGCTTCATTCCAAAATTTAAGAATGTAACTTGGACAAATGATATGGTATTGAAAAGTATTCATCTCACATCTCTAATCAAGATTAGAAGAATTCACCAGAAGAGCTTAATTAAAATTTGGGGTTCACTTCTCAGATGTCCAAAAGAAACAGATCAGGCATATTATCCTCACTACTCTAAGCAATATAACTACAAAATCCACATGTATAATATATATAGAAGAATCTGCGATTTCAAAAGAGCCTGCAATTCCTAACACAGACTTTAGCATTTCACATCTCGCATTAGGTTCACCTTCACCTAACACTTTGGAACTGAACGTCCAAACACCCATGAAATTGACTTGCAAACCCCTACTGCTCCTTTTTCATACATGCGGGAGAGAATATAAGCTTCTCGGACTCTCCTGCCGTCTCCTCCACAACAAGGCACAAACTTCAATTTCTTTAATTAACGCTGTTTTCCAGGTACCACAAGATTCTGAAATATCATACCCACTTCTCTAAGTTTCACAATTATAAGTACCAGTTTACATTCCTTATTTTGAGCTAAGCGAAAAGAGACAAACTCATGCAGAAGACTTCTCAATTTTCAGCACCACTATACAAAACACACAAGATGGAAATTCTATTTAAAAAATATTTGGCCTACCTCTTACTCTTACACACAATCATGATTTTTCATACCCTACTACAGGCATGCTAGATACAGGCGCCGTGAGATCTCTTATCAAGTACTCCTTATACAGGCAATTTTGCTCATTTACTCCACTAACCTTGCAGAACTCAAACGTAGTTCTCAAATCTATCTCCGTAACTGCTCTTACAGTTTATAGTTGCATTGATT
>JABUQX010089655.1:70000-78680 GCA_015478945.1 Trachelipus rathkii
TAATACAGTCTCTTATTTTTACCGAAAGGGAGTTGCGTACTTATTGTTACTTCAGTAGTAACTTGCGTTTTTAGATGTAGCTGAAGCTTATTTCCACTGGGTACATTTCCATACTTTATTACAGTAATTAATCATTATTACTTTTAAAGGGATTATATTTTTGGTGTTAATAAATTTTATCCAATTAGTGTTCATATTATTAGTGTTATTTTATATATTATCTATTATTATTTTCTATTATTATTTATTTAGGATTATTATAACCGGAGTCTTTAGCTTATTGTCTAGTAACGTGACACATCTACGTCACGCGAGTCTTAGCACTGTACTCACTCTTAGCATGATTGGCCTTTACCCTTACCATATAGCATAACCTCGTACAAAATGCATTTCAATTTGAACTTTAGTTCTCTCTCTAAGTGCTGCAGCAGTGGTGGTTCAGCATGTTTACATGTTTACCATATTGTTCCCTTCGTAGTATTTCTAGATAATAGAACATTCAACTAGGATAACGTGTTAATCACTGTTTATTCATATGCACTAGATACCTTTGTACGTGATCTATATATATATATATATATATATATATATATATTATATATACTTATATTATATATATATATATTATATATATATATTATTATCTATTGACATATCATAAATTTTTCAAATAATATTTAAATAAATAAGTATTTTATTATACACTCAGTAATCTATGTTATGATTGTGGTGTGTGTGTGTGTTGTGTGGTGTGTTGTGTTTGATCATATGCACGCTGGTTAGAACAAATATCTAGTGCTATTTAGCGTGTAACCTATAGTAGTCTGTTAAAGTAATATACTAATGAGTTAAAGAAGATGTATTTGCATGATAGGTTGTGTGAGCAATGTTGTTCTGGTCAGAGTGCAGTGTAGCTGAGAGGCGAACATATAGAAGGAAATCATCACATATATATTTAAATTAGACTTAAATACATTAGAGATGTCCTTAAGTTTAGACATATACTCTCTCACAGATATACTATATATAAAAGAAATATAAACATTACTATTTTTCTGAGTTTAAGTTGTCTTCTATCTCTCTACACTCTATGCTGGGAAACTATATCTCTCTCGGATCATTCGGTGAAGCTTCTACCAATACTTCTCATTCTCTCATCTCTCATTGCAGATACTCTGCCCTCTCATATATAATCTCTCTCATCGATCGAGTTATCTCTTTCTTCTACTATACATATTGTATAAGACTCTTATTCTCTATCGTATCTATATATCTATTATTTCACAAACAAACAGAACAGTCACACAGTGAAAGTTCGCAAGAACTTTTAAGGGAAGTGCTATTCATAAAATTGTTCCAGCTTATAGATGCTTCGTGTTACAAGCATTTCTTCACTTATAAACACGATAAGATGATAAGAAGAAATTATCTTATTCACACCCGTGAAGTTATATACAGTTTTGCATATCAGTTAGTAAGAATATATATAAAATGGCTAGATGATTATGTGAATTTGTTTTAAAATGAGTAGTAATTGACTGTGTGTGATTATGTGGCTAATTTGTAGGTGTCTTACGATTATGCGTTGAAAGAGTAAATTCCCGCCCACAGCACGGCTCGGTGGGTAACGCAATTGTATCGTCACAGCGATAATTCTTGTGTTACTCAGTTAAACCTCCTCTATCCCCTGACTCTTGCAGATGGTAGGTACGGGTGGAATTCTTATACTATTCTTGGCGAAGCATATCGGGGTATACTTAATCTCGAATCACACCGCCTTTCAAAGGTCTAATAAGCAACATAATATGTTAACGTGGTAAGTGCTCGAATGAAAAGATTTCTCTTGCCTGGGGGATGTGAGCTGATAGTGGAGGGAGAAAGCTAACCCAACTTGTGCATGAGTGTGTGTAGGTGTTATATGTGCGTAAAGAGCTATCTGTAATCCATGCAGATGTATGAGTGCTTATATCTTATATCTTTCTTGCCCTGCTTGATAATTGAGTTACTCTTTGTGTGAATGATTTTGCTGCTAAATTTTTGATATACAACACTTTTACGATATGTTAGTATGCTTTTGTTATTCGGGAGGTAAATTGTAATAATCACCTTGGGATCTGTTTGCTCAGATCTTGTCTTTTTATATAATAGTTTCAGTCTTGTCGTACGTGAGGGAACACATCACTAATAACTTAATTGTTATGGAGTGTTAATATATTTATCTTTAAGGGAATTTTTATCTATATACTTTCTTCAGATGTCTAGGGGCTTTATAATAAGGGCGATAAATATAATATTATATGGCTCCTATCACTATATCTCTATTTATCGTAATGTGGACATAATCTTGTATAAACTCTAATAATCTTATAATTATATATTTATTTTATTTTTAATTTCTACCATCCACTTTAAATTATTTTATTATTTATTACCCCCCATTTTTCCCCTTTAAATTATATTTTTTATATATTTAAAAATACACTTGTAGGAGGCATTGTCTTGATAGCTACCTCATCCAGGGATACTAATTATTATCAAACGCAAGCTCATTATCTTGGCTTCCTTCACATTAATCTAATCTCTCTCTCAGAGCTATAGTTAGTACTGTATATCATCAACACAATATATGTCTAAATAAGATTCCACGCTAAGAAAGAAGAAAAGTGATATAGTAGAAGAGAAAGGATGTTAAATAAATGGTTATTAAGAAGGAGTTAACATTATCAGATAATTAATTAAAAATTCAATTTATGAAGGTGCAGTTGCTTCTTATGAATCTACTTACCCATTTTGTAAATGAACTTCACAAGAAGACAGTTTCGTTGCGCTGCGATCTAATTAATAGGATATTTGAGCTAAAATCTAGGTTAAATACTCTTTACTCAGTTCCTGTTAAACCCAATTACTTAAAATTTATCAATTACATCACGCACGATTAAAATAAACTTGTTCTTCATTTCTAGTTCGCTTAGTATGATAGGTTCTCATTTTGTAGTTAATGGACAACTCTCATTAAATGTTTAGAATATTCTGATCTCCATTCTAGCAGCTGTAGAGAAAGAGTTCAACTACGCATCTTTTCTCTTGTTCTGCTCAAAAGCCTTTAAAAATAGAAATAGAAACATACACCTTGTCTATTAACAGAGAAATAATTTGCTTTGAATTAGAGCTCATAAATATAATGGTCGACGTGTAGACATATTCTTGATAGATAATTTTTACATTAGTTTACAATTTAAAACTTGGGAAGCACTGACGCTTGCAAGAATCTGCATTTTCCTATAGACAGCTCAGAATTCGCAGTATTTTGGCTCTTTCGAGAAGCTAAAGGTTCAGCCATACTGGAGCACTGTGTGCGCTACGGTTTCATTGATAACTCAGTATTATTCACATATATGCCGATTACTTAAGCACTAATATCATTCTTGAGGAAATCAATTCCCTCATAATTCCATGAGTTCCATTATATTCACTACAAAACTTGAGAAGCTCTCTGTATAAAACTAGATGGTCATGTTACAGGCTTAGTTGCCATTTTTTACAACGTTAGATAGGACTATGAGTCCTGTTATTTATTCTTTTTTATTATGAGCGAATGGCAAACGTAAATTATTGTCAGATGCAAATTCTTTTTACTATCCGGGTGTCTCGCTAATTATTAAGATTACGTAGTTTTGGTTTTTGTGGCTAGCAGATTATCCTACTAAAAGAAAATGTGATAGTATAATCAGGGTTGACAAGGAGCTTTGACTTATTAGTACTTACAATTTTTTCCATGAGTTACTACTGGATTAAAAGCTTTATGTCCTGTGTTACAAGGTGGGCGTAATCTACACTAGCCTATCTTAGTTTTACCTTGAAAAGGTAGGGAAGTCGGTTATCAGCTAAATTGTTTTGTGATTAGTATAGCTTGTGCCAACAAATGAGTACCTATTATTTGCAATTGCTCCTTGGGCACTCTGGTAAGCATTTATCACTGAGAATTGATGAAATGGTTAAAAGTAATAGCAAAAGGGTAGTCTTAATCTCATTTCTCTAATCCTAAGTGTGATCGACGAACGGTTAGAATAGACCTCTGTCCCAGTCAGGAGAGCGACCTCTGTCCCAACCATTATATCATTATGAGACATCCGTAGATCTAATTGATTTACTTGATATGTGAGGGCTCATCCAACTTATCTTTGGAAGATTCTACATTAGTCGATTTGATTTATATTTGGGTCAAATCATTGTTGAATAATGTGTTTATTCTTTTCCTAGGTCATTGGGGATCTTTGCCTGGTAGGGTACAATGAAGCAAGCATTGACCGAATAATCTGGATAAGGATTTTTGACTTATTAATGATACGTTTGAGGATTCCCATGAACTCATCAGTAAGCTGTTCGGTATCCAATATTTATGAATATCCGCATTATCCTTTCAATACTCATAGTAATAAAATCGGTATATATAGGTAAGGTTGAGGCAAAATTGGTTAGGAGTAGGTTAGAAATGTTAGGTATATGATATTTAGGAGTAGGTTAAAGATGATGTTAAGGCATAGGGGTTTCGGAGGTTAGGTAAGCTTAAGTAGTGATTAATACTATTACTTCTTATATCGAATATGGGGGAAGAGGTTGAAATGTCGTGTGACGTTGGAAATAGAGACATTTTATGCTTTAAAATTCTATGTGTTTCTTGATTAGTGTATCACATAACAATGTGTTTTGTAATTAGTGCTGTAAAGCTAGTGAATTATCTTTTTAAATAATTATTTATCATATTATTTATCCCAACCATTTCTCCTTTTTACAAATATCTGGGAGTCGTTAGTCTTATGTTACTGCGTTTCCCGATTTGAATGACACAAATTTATTCATTGTAAATTGTGCTCATACTATAAATAATATATTTAATTAAAAACATTTACTTAAGCCATCTATAGTTTCACTAAATATTGTAATGATATTTTTTAGGATTAATAGACACTAAATTCTGTCCGACTATTTTTCATATTAAAATTTTTGTTTTTGATGTTGGAGAATATTGATTTGGGGTTTTTTTCTCAATTATCATCGCTTGTCAAGATAATTGGAGAGGATTTATTTTGACGCATTGCACTTGTGTGTGAATATACTTGTATACTTTTCAAATTTTGTTGTTGCACAAAGCTAAGTTAAGTATAAGTGCAATCGTTATATTGTTGTCAATTTCTTATATCCTCTGGCTATTTCGCATTATATCCTCTGGCGTAACAATATTCTTTATCGATCTTAAGTGGGTGGCTAACGTTTAGGGTGTTGGTTGAATGTATTTCTCATTTCATTATATCATTTAGGTGAGTTGTGTCATGTCAATGGGGAGAGAAGCCTTAAGGAAAGAAAAGATTGGCTCTCCTCTTATTGATATAGTTTCTTGGTTCAGTTATGTGTGGTATTCAGAAATATTTTTGGTGGTGGTGGTAAAATATCTAGAGCGTGTCTATGAAATATTTGTTCTCTTAGAGGGTGTGATCTAATCCATTAGTCACACTTAACGCCGAAGGATAGTTTGTAACATATGTGTCACTCTTGGCCATTCTCGTATAGGAAGATAGTTGTTGTGAGTTTTGTGGAAAACCAGGTCTTAAGTATAGTTTGGATAATGTTTCAGTAGATTGCTCTGATATCTTTTTGTTTGGTGAGACTTTCAATTCGGGCCTGTGTTCCACTGTGATATATTTGCCGATGGCACTGCCTGAGCCAGTCCAAGTGGTATTTAAATTATTTGTGCTTTTTTTTGATTGAGTTTATTAGAGTAGCGATTTTTTATGGTGGTTTATTTTTGTCATGGGGGTTCATCTGGATTTGGCATTGGGGGTGGTCCGGCGGTGGTGGATTTGTTAACAGAGGGAACTAGACACGGGATATAGAAAAGGGCACTCGTTTAGTCGTAGTGCAATCTCTCTTATCACAGTGGATAAACTACATTTTATTTCTTCGTTTGCTGTTAGGAAAATTGTTTGGGGTATGAATTAGAAAATTTTTAGTTGATTGTTAATTGGTGGGAATTATATTTTTTCTTATGTGTTTGCAATGTAGGTAGTCTTTGTGTTGCTTGAGTATAGATAGTGGGCAATGTGTTGTATTAAGTGGTTTATAAGTTCGGTGTGTTTGCTCGCTCTTTATATCTATGAAACATCTAACAGTAGTAGGAGTTTTATTCAGGGACAGGGGATATGTTAAGTCTACTCTTTGTGATTTTTTTGTAATTTTCATGCTTGACTTGATGAGGAAACAGGTATCTCGTTATTTCAAAATTCTTTTTTTTGAAAGTCTGCTCTCAATTTCTCAGGTTTTTCTGGTAACATAATTATATATATGGGAAAATGGTTAAACGAGCATTTTTATTTTTGTAGTGAGGATTTATGTAAGTATAGTTGATAGTGGATTGTGGGAACAACTTTGTCATATTATAAGTGATTTGTGTAGATAGCTCTGTAGACTTAGTCTTTTTATTATGTTATGGGAAATGATGGCGAGCGAGAGAGGTGGTTTTCGACTTAGTTAATATCAGGAACTTAATTATAATTCTTGTGTGCTATGCTGCTTGAGAATTTAAGTTTGAGCGGTTTTATCAGAGTGTAAATGTATTTCTTGGTAGGACTTTGATGAAAATTTCTATCTCAAGGTTTGATTTTTCAAATTCATTTTTTGTTTTTGCGTTGAGGATTTTCCCTACCTCAGCATTATTATCGTTGGTGAATTTGTGTCATATGTGCTGAGCTAATCTAGCTGGTTCAGTTTTGGCAGTTTTTTGAGTAGTATGTTCCTCATTCAAATTATCTCTTCTTTGAGTTTATAGGTGTCGGGACACTATTAGACCCATTAGATTCTGCCCTGTCAATAAGATTTCGGTTAGTGACTGAGCTAATGGTGGTTAATGGTTTTGTATAGCTGTGTTGATGCAGGCCGTAAGAGGTTGTGCTAAGTTTTTTATCAACAAATTCCTTATGATTTTCCTTAAATGTGAGTGTAAGTTAAGAATAAAAAATAGTTCACGTACCGTTATAGACTTCACCTATCGCTTTTCTTGCACGAATTTATGATGGCGTAGTAGTATAATGCAGGATGGAAAAAAGGGCACGCGCTCAATTTTTCTCCTAATTTTTTTTGCTAGTAAGGAAATAATATAAAAGACTCTTGTAAGCACTACGGTTTATTCTGCTACATCATAACAGATAGTGTAGGGTGTGTTTTATCTGTATCCCCATACACGCACGCCTGAGATAATATTTATTATTAGAAATTGAATAATGTATAAGTATAAATGAATCCTAAGCGTGATAATGATAATTACTAAAGTTATATAATTAATTATCACTATGTCCAAAATTTATAAAAACATTACTCAAAAATTTAAAAGATAATATGTCGAAAAAATAACAAAACAAAACATATAGTTTAAGTACTATTTCCAATTAATATCTTAAACTTAGTTTAAAAACAAAAGAATAAGAATGAAATTAGAATTGCATGGCAAGTTTAAGACTATGTTAAAATGGTAAAATAAGGAAGGTGGTTGTTGAAAAAAAATATTACGCTATTAATAGTCTTAGGGCTTTCCCAATGCCGTAGCTACATAAGAAGCACAAACAAGGAATAAGATGTATTGCATAAATCTATCCGTGCAGCTAAGAAAATACGGTAAATTATTGCTGAAATCTGCAGTGCCGCTTAAGAAAATTACGAAAAAATTGATAAAGGCTACCATGATTTACAATGGACGAATACTGTAAAATTTTGCTCAAAATCTACAGTGCAGCAAAGGAAAAAAATATTTAAAAAAATCTTATAACAATTATTAATTTTTATTAATAGTATATTATTATTATTATTTATATATATATATTATGATTATTTTTATTATTATATTGATATTATCTTGCTTTTTTAAAAAAAAATAGTAGGTTATTTAGCATTTTTGTAAAAATATGTTTACTTTCATTTTTAAAAAAAATATATTGTTTATTTGTACTTATTATATTAAAATTATTAATATAATATTCTATTAGCATCATATTAATTAAATTATATTATTATTCTTTATCATAATTATGCTTGTGATTATTATTTTTTAATATTATTATTTTCACATAAAATTTAATTATCATAATAATTGATTATTAAATAATTATTATATTTTATTAATATTATTTATTAATTATATTATTATTTAAATTAGAAATGTTTTATATTTATTATTAATATTATTTTTTATTAATATTCATAAATTTTAACAACATTATTATCTCTCAAATAGTTTTTCCATTTAAAAATATTATTTTTAACTAAATTATTCATAATTGTCTTTTAATTATTATTGATTATTTATTATTATTAATTATATTATTATTAATATATTAATTAATTAATTATGAATTTGGCCTCACAGGGAGTATTTTCAGTCTCCCCAACAAGGTAGTCCTTGTCGCGGCCGGCTTTTCCAGTTCAGGTCGGGTTCAGAGCCCAGGTCTCCCAGATAATTTATCATAATTTGAATTTGAAAAAATGTAACAATGTAAACCTTTTTTTTTTTTTTTTTTTTTTTTTTTTTTAAAATGAATTATTAATTTATTAATTCTATTATTATTATGTATTTATTATATTCCATTATTATTTATTTTATTATTTTATTTTATTTATTATTTATTATTTATCT
>JABUQX010089656.1:0-7500 GCA_015478945.1 Trachelipus rathkii
CTCCAGCGCGTCCAGAAGAGATATATATAATATATATATGTATATATATATATAATATATATATAATTATATATAATTCTATATATATATATAATATTATATATATATTTTTTATTTATGTATGTATAGTTATATTGATGATATATATAGTTACTATATATATATATATATATATATTATATATATATAATATATATATATATTATAGTATATATATTATATTATATATATAAATATATATATATATATATATAAGAGAAGAAGTAGAAGCTCCTGAAGCGAAAAGATATCCTACATCTGGGCATGGAATGGGGTCATTAGATTACATCCTATGGCACTTCAAGTGCCAATGGTTCTTCCTTTTTGTGCTCATATCACATTCTCTTACATTAGAGTAAGTTTCCCTTATCAACACCAATAGATGAGTTGATTCAAAAATCTGACTCTTAAAAAGAAATAAAAATTGGGTTAAAATGGCACCACTCGATAATCGGAGAAGCACTATAGGGGTGGCTCCATGCATCACATTAAAAGTCCATTGACGCCTCGGTATGGAGTTGGGTGCTAAGCACGAAATTGCCGGCCTGTTTTGATGTACGGTTTCTTTCTTCATAAATTTCTGTAACTTCTCGGTTAAATCTAGTTTCTTGTTTCTCGAACATACACCTCTCCGCTGTCGATATAAACCTAAATCTTAGCATAGAGGGGTGCACCTTCTATTTACTTTACGCTTCAAGCTAAACTAATAACTTGGTTTAACTCTGCTTGTTCTCGTGCCTACTAGCCACAGGGACGCTGCCTTAGGAATTCACGCTGTCATGTTTCAAATTTTGAAACCATTGGAACTTAATATTTCATCCAAAATCGCAGAAAAATATATTCTTCCAAAATACTAAAAAATTTTTTCTCAGGTTAAAAAATACAACAATCTTACTGGTTTCCTTTTTTTTCCTTGAGGAAAGGCTGTAAAGAATAATACACACCACACGGACACACACTATATATATATATATATATATATATATATAATTATATATATATTATATATATATATATATTATATATATATATATATATAATATAAATATATATATATATATATAATATATATATATATATACATTTGCATTGACTTTCGCATTCGCAAATATTAAAAATACTGTATATTATTTGCATTCGCACTCGGAAACTCGAATGCGATTAGAAAGTGTTGCTGATGGAACTTGTTAGAACAATTTACAACTTTTTGAGAAATTGATTAGAATGAGTTGACTAGTGCCGTCTGAATGTCGTGACGTATTTGAAGTCACAATCGAATCAGCATATGTAATATTGATACGCTCGTATTTGTGAGTATATTTTTTTGAAATCTACTGTTGAAGCAATTCCTAAATGGCATCCTTATCCAGTGTGGTTTGGAATTACTTCGATATTGTTTCCGATGACAACTCAAACCGTACATTTTGGGTAATCGTAATTATTCTCGGAAAGGATGAATGACATCCGTGTTAAGACCTATCTAGTCGACAAACACAAGTAAAATGTAGAAAGGAAAATGATTAAAAGGGTAAAGGATCCCAATTCCAGCTTTAAGAACGAAGAAGATTACTCTGAAACTGATTTAAAATACAAATATATGGGACAATGACGAAAAATCATAAAGGATGGATATAGTAAATTTACAGAAATTATAGTAATGGATGATATGTTTCGTCACGTTGAAATTCTTGGTTTTGTACGACTAACGAAAGTATCGATCTTTTTCAACACACTACTCAAAGGAAATACTACAGAGATATTATTTGAAAGAAAATGTATGATAGAGTTAAACTTAAAGTTTCAGAATTAATAACCTCTATTAAATAATCATCCAAGTTAGCTTTCTCCACCACGAATGGTTAGATCTCAATCAGGAGTTCTTCTTTGTTTCCTCTGAGTAGTCATGCCGTTGACATATTTCAGAAGCCAAATTTTGTGTCGTGCTCTGAACCTCTCACTGAACCTTATACAGGTGAATATCTGAGTGACGTATTTAATGGACTGTTGGAGAAATGGAATCTGTCTCCAGATGATGTTTACTGTGTCACCGAAGAGGCGGTGCCAATATAGAGAAAATTCTGTTTCTTTCTAGAGTGAACACCACCAAATTCGTCGGTCATCAACATTAGAAATGTTGTGACATCTCAAACAAGAGTCAGCGAAGTTCTCTCAAAATATAGGTCAATTGCGGGACACTTTAATCATTCGACCACAGCTCAGTAAGAACTAAATAAAATACAGTCCAGAATTAAAGTTTGCTAACTTTCAGTAAAACATGAAGTTACTCTGAATTTATGTTAAGGTGGCAAGAACTTAATGAATCTCTCTGCCAGTACGGCCGCTCTGAGGATAAAATAAATGTCTTCCCATCTCAAGACAACTCTATTCTAACCTATTGTATCATTGTACTCCAATCATTTAAAAATATCATTATGATAATCGGCAAACACTTATTTGTCATCCTCTCGTAATAACTCTGAAGAGAGTGTTAATATCCTCAGACAATGACAGTCAAGGAATAAAAATAATGAGAGAGACGATACATTGAGATATTTCCTCTAAATTTATGGTTCTTTAGATCGGTACTTAACCTTTATAAAATTAATGGACCTAATGAAAGAAGAAGAACCTTTACTTCGTATCGAGAAGTTAGAAATTGTTAATACTAGTATCAGCCCTCTCACCCACGAAAAGGTCCTTGAATGGCGAAAAATTATTTTAAGAATATATTGAGACATGATGGCAAGTTGTTGGCAACTTAATTGTTGTTGTTATGAAGTGATTAAGTGTTTTTGAGATATTGTGTGATATTGTTTTTAGGATTTTCTTGTTTGGGTAGTTGGACTAGTAACATAGTCGCTTCTACTGCGCCTTACGGATAATGATATGCATTATATAATTTACTCAACTGATTTAAATTAAAACACAACGTCAGTCTCTAAGGAGAGAGTTGTTGTGAGTTGTTTTAGAAATGGACATGGAAAATGCGCAAAATTTCGAGGCGATTATTGTGTTGTATATTGTTGTTTATTTATTATTTCGTTTGTAATGTCTCAATGAATCATTTAATATGTGAATTTTAATTTTAATAATCATAATTTAAATTATTTATGATGTCAGATTTTTTTTAATGTATGTAGGTATTTTTGTTTTCTCTCTTCTTTCAGGTAATTTATTAAAAATGAGTTATATGACCGCTCACATTTTTTTCAGATTATTTCTGAGGGCCGTAGAAAAGGGAATTTCATGGCCTGTAAATATTGAAATGTTAGTGAATAAAAAGGACTTAATAATATCAGACAAGGTATAAAAGAAAGTTACTTCCCGATGGCAAGGATTACGCACTAACATTTATCAACCTTTACGCCAGCAATTCGTGCGAGTTTTCTCTCATGTAGGGGTACTGGCATGAATGCTGACAACGAGCAAAAATAGCAATCCTCTCTTTTAGGAGCTGTTCCAGGTACCTCCTGGATGTTATTCGACAAGGACACCTCCCATCAACTGATTGCTATCCTGCTCTCCAACAAGGCTTTATAAAGGAAAAATAAAGCCGAGCATTGATGAGTTTTCTTCCTCCCACCGACGAAAGCGCTTACACGAGGTAATACTTGCACGTCTCCATATTGGCCCACCAATATCACTCACAGTCACTATATATCTGCAAATTTTGCGGTCGCCATAGCCAGCAATCTGTTTGTTATATCTTCATTGATTGTTTTGCTCCCAACTAGACCATCACCGTCGTCATTTCCCACTTTATAATCCATACCACCTCTAAGGATATCCCATATCTTATCTGATTTCACTTTAGCAGTAACTCTATTTTCTGTATCTCCAAGAAGTGAAATGATTTTTTACAACATTATGATTTGTGTATGTAATATTAAGGACTATTTATAGTGTAAGGATATAATTTTATTTAGTTTTTATTTATTTTTGAATGAATTATTCATTTCGCCATTCAAATTTTCATTGACAATTTAAAATATGTATATGTCAGGACTCACGCATGGAGTTTATTATTTCACCCAGTGTGGCCGCTTCTTTGCGAGCCATGGTTGTCCTGCAACATTGAATAAAAGAATGGTACAAGTAACAAATGTAACCTGAACCATAAAATTTAGAGGAAAATATCTAATGTCGTTCTCTCTTCATTATTTTTATTCTTGACTGTCATTGTCTGAGGATATTAACACTCTCTTCAGAGTTATTACGAGAGGATGACAAATAAGTGTTTGCCGATTATCATAATGATATTTTTAAATGATTGGAGTACAATGTTATACAAATAGGTGATACGGGTTGCTTGAGATGGAAGACATTTATGTTTAGTCCTCATTGAGCGGCGTACTGGCAGAGAGATTTCATTAAGTCTTGCCACCTTAACATAAATTCAGAGTACTCATCGTTTTTACCTGGAAAAGTTAGCAAACTTAATTCTGGACTGTTTTTATTTAAGTTTCTTACTGAGCTGAGGTCGAATGATTAAAGTGTCCCGCAATTGACCTATATTTTGAGAGAACTTCGCTGACTCTTGTTTGAGATGTCACAACATTTCTAATGTTGATGACCGACGAATTTGGTGGTGTTCACTCTAGAAAAGAAACAGAATTTTTCTCTATTTCGGCACGCGCTCTTTCGGTGACACAGTAAACATCATCTGGGAGATAGATTACCATTTCTTCCAACAGTTCCATAAATACGTCACTCAGATTCACTGTATAGGTTCAGTGAGAGGTTCAGAGCACGACCACAAATTTTGGCTTCTGAAATAATTGTCAAACAAAGAAACTGCTGATTGAGTATCTCCTGATGAGAATCTAACATTCGTGGTGGAGAAAAGGTAACTTGGATGATTATTTAATAGAGGTTATTAATTCTGAAACTTTAATTTTAACTCTATCATACATTTTCTTTCAAATAATATCTCTGTAGTATTTCCTTTGAGTAGTGTGTTGAAAAAGATCGATACTTTCGTTAGTCGTACAAAACCAAGAATTTCAACGTGACGAAACATATCATCCATTACTATAATTTCTGTAAATTTACTATATTCTCATCCTTTATGATTTTTTTCCGTCATTGTCCAATTCTGTTATTTTAAATCAGTCTTCAGAGTAATCTTCTTCGTTCTTAAAGCTGGAATTGGGATCCTTTACCCTTTTAATCATTTTCCTTTCTACATTTTACTTGTGTTTGTCGACTAGATAGGTCTTAACACGGATGTCATTCATCCTTTCCGAGAATAATTACGATTACAAAATGTACGGTTTGAGTTGTCATCGGAAACAATATCGAAGTAGTTCCAAACCACACTGGATAAGGATGCCATTTAGGAATTGCTTCAACAGTAGATTTCAAAAAAATATACTCACAAATACGAGCGTATCAATATTAATATTGCTAGATTTTCCGATTGTGATCAATTACTGTCACTACATTCAGACGGAACTAGTCAACTCATTCTAATTAATTTCTCACAAAAGTTGTTAAATTTTCTAACAAGTTCCATCAGAACATTTTCTAATCGCATTCCGAGTTTCCGAGTGCGAATGCAAATAATATTCAGTATTTTTAATATTTGTGAATGCGAAAATCAATGCAAATATATTATATATATATATATTATAATATATATTATATATATATATATATATAATATATTATATATATATATATATATATATAATATATATATATATATTATATATATATATATATATATGTGTGTGTGTGTGTTGTGTGTGTGTGTGTGTGTCGTATTATTCTTTACCTTTTCTCAAGAAAAAATAGTCGCTGGAATTTGTATACGCAACAATTGTTTAGTCTTTTCTGTGATTACAAATTAACGGATATGTTCGGTATTAATACTGCATGCCAAAATGTTTATAAGGTGTTGGAAATAGATAACGAGAGCTGTGTTTCAGACTTTACTCAGTGGAAGTACATGTAGATTGAGCATAGCTGTTAAGTCTGATGTCGAACAGTGAATATAGAAAATGAGATTGTAGGAAGACGTGTGAAACGAACCTTCTCAAGGGAGAGGTAACGAGACAGGAGAGGTTAGAAGAGGCAGTGTCCGCTATAATAGAATGAAATAAAGAGTGACGAACAATTCGATTAATAAAAACCGAAAAACTCTGCTCGATTCAACCATTTGAAAGGATGAAGTGTGAGTGGAATCACTCCAGATGAGTGAGGCATACTCACACAGGGGCGAAACGACACCCTATAAAGATCAAACAACTGAGGTGGTGGTGAAGAAATTCTGAATGCGCCTCAGAACAAACACCAATCTTTTAGAAGCTTGTTTAAAAGGAGAAGCAATAGGAACCTTCCAATTAAGAACCGAGAAAAATAAACACAAGAATATAGGACAGACGAAGGTTTGAGTTATGTGTTTTCAAAGATGATGTATATTGCTGTGTGAAAGATTATGTGGAGCAGAAAGATGGAGGAATGATAATTTTTGATAATTGAAAACAGTCTTGATCTCAGTGCCCCAAAGAAATTTGAGAAAGATCATATGCTAGTTACCGAGGTGCCCACCTGAGCGTGAGCTTAATTGTTCTTGACTAGGAGGAACGTCTGTCAAAAAAGAAAGGGGTAATGAAGAGTGCAGTCGTCAGTATAGGAGTGGTATGTGACGAAGTAATGAGAGAAAGGTCATTAATGAAAGTAGAAAGAGTTAGGGATAAACAGAACTATGAGTTTGCAACACTATTTATATGATTTGAAGGATGAGCGTGGCATTCACCAAAAACCGAAGGAAAGAGGATTACAGAAACAGAAAGACTAGAAAGAGATCGCCACTAGAGCCTTCTTCGAAAACCGTATTGGCAAATCAGAGATACGGATTGAGAAGATTGAGATGTCTTCAAATCTTCTTGCTAGGATAGATTCGAAAACTATAAAAAGAACAGAAGCTAGAACTAGAAAGATTTGGCGATGGTTGAGGGGCTTGAGATTGGTTCCTTCTTTTTGTACAGGAGCACCTTTCCAGCAAGAGAAGGCCAAAGTAGAAAGGCAGATACGGAATAATTTAACTAGGCGCAGAATGTAAGCTTGAAAAGCAAAGTTTTAAGACTATAGAGAATAACCAATCAGAAGCCGTACGCCTTATTATTGTAAGCTCTGAAAAAGCAGAAATAACACATTTAGAAGAAATTACAATTTTGGCATAAATATGTTGGAGGGAGGTGGAGAAGACGGAATGCAAACTAGAATCGTCTACAGGTGGAATAGAAGCAAAAGTTTGAGGAAAGAGTTCAGCTTTGGTTGAAGATTAAACAGAAGTTTTGCTGACGAAAAATAATAAAGAAGGGCAAGAGGAAGAAGCAAAGCTAAGAATTAAATTTTTTTGAAAAATGTCAAAAAGACGTGTTGGAAAGGAACTAGTAGATTGTTGTATTTTTTACTGAGAAAAGAATTTTTTTAGTATTATGGAGAATATATTTT
>JABUQX010089656.1:17500-37500 GCA_015478945.1 Trachelipus rathkii
GTTAGAATAGAATTGCTATAATATGTTAAGGCAATTATTTTATCATTAAGACTGCAATAAAAGCAGTCAGGTACATTATGCCCTGGCATCCTTATGATTATTTGCAGAGCACTGTTTCAGCGCGTGGTAAAGTCAAGTATTACTGACGGTTGTTGACTATTAATCGTGACCAGTATTTTCTTTGGTTCCTCTTGAATAATTTTCGAATAATAAAATTGTGTCCCTATAAACTTAAATTTTGAGAGATCTTCTCTGACTTATGTTTGAGATGTCACAACATTTCTAATGTTAAGGTAAAAAGATAAATGTTGGAGTTTGTACTATACACCCAAAAACGAATCAGAGCTTTCTTTATACTGGCCCCAGCCAGGAACTTAAACTTGATAAAATGGAGTTAGTTCCTTTATATCTTTTCTGAAATTTTACTTTTCGTTCTTTGTATTTCGTTTTAAGCTTCCCAAATCTTTGTATTTTAAATTCAAGCTTCAAGAGTAAACTGTTTCATTCTAAAAGCTGGTATTGAGATCATTTTCTCTTTACTACCTCTTTTTTTCTGTTTTCTTCTTAGATGGTTTCGAAACCTAAATTTCACTCTTCTTCATATATTATATATATTATATATATATATATATTATATATAGCATAGCATAACTTATTATTATAGCTATTATTAGTTATATATATATTATTATTATATATATATATATTATATATATATTATTATTATATTATTGTTATTATATATATATGTTACATATTATGATGAGTTGGGTTATGTATATTGAGTGATAGTATAAAGAATATATATATGGGGATATATATATATATATATTATATATATTATATTATTATTATATTATTAGGTGATTATTAAAATATATATATATATATATATATATATATATATATATATATATAGCTACCGTGGCTCAAACGGTAGAGCGACGGAGTCGCATGGCAAGGTCGCGGGTTCGAATCCTAGTTCGGATCCTAGGTAGAAATTACCTAGAGAAGTTCCCCTCCTTGAATAGGGCTGTGCCCGTGAGGTGAACTTTTTTATAAAAATATATATATATATATGGTTATATATATGATATATATATATATATATATATATATATATATATATATGCTAGAACCACTCCCCTTGATTTCAAGTGTTTGCCACATATCCATTTCTACTAATATTGATAGATTTCTTGTGTGTCTCAAATTCCTACCACGACCCCGAGCCGGTATTAGCCAACTCATTTAGGTTAACGTATCACAAAAGATGCTAAATTTTTCAACAAGTCGCATTCGCCCGATTTACATTCGCATTCATATGTGTCCGATTGCAAATGCGAATCCGTAAACAAATAATTTATTTCTAATATTCGTGAATGCGAATGTAAATGCTAATGATTTTTAAAATTTTCGCGATTGAGAATGTGAAAGCATGAAATATATATATATATTATATATATATATATATATAATTACTTTATTATTATTATATATATATTATTATTATATACATATGAAAGCATATATATATTACATATATATATATTATTATTAGTTATTATATATATATTATTATTATATATATATATATATATATTATATATACTGTATATATATATATATATATATATATATATATATATATATATATATATATATATATATATATATATATATATATATATATATATATATATATATATAATATATATATATAAAAATAAAAAAAACAATATATATATATATATATATAGTTATAAAGAAGTTGAAAGCATATATAAGGTTATATTTTTTAAGTTATTATATATATATATATATATATATATATATATATTATATGAGTTATATATATATTATTGTTATTATATATATATATATATATATATATATATATATATATATATTGAAAAATTCTTTAACCCATTATTTTTCACTTTGTCTATTTCATTTGCATAGCAGTCTGATTTCTTCTTATTCTATGGTGGAAGTCTTGGTGTAAGACTTATTTATTATTTTTCTTGTTAATTAATTTTAATCAACGTACAGTAAAGAAAAGAACAAACCTTTTTCCAATTTTAAAACCATATTTTTATTATATGCAAACTAGTTCTATTCACAATATTAAAAAAAAATATATTCGATAGAGAAGGTCAAGTTATCGGAGCAAGAGAACGAAATAAATGAAATTATAAAATTTTTTAATCCTTAAAGAAATTAAAATTAAAAAAAAAAAAAAATTAAATTTAAAAGAAAATTTCCAACTAGACTTTCGGGGAAGAATCATTAGAAAAGAGGCAATTAAAATCACCAAATTCATTAAAGGTAAAAAAAGCAAAGAGGCAATTATTGTTAAGTTTTGTGCTTCTATAAGAGGACTTTACAAACCTTTCTAAAAGAGTTTTTCCTAATTTTTAAGTTTTTTGCTTTTAGACATGAATATTTTGAAATTTTAATTACTTAACTATATAAGGCTATTGAATTCTAATATGAAGACATGATAGTAAATGAATATATATGTTTGTGCGCACTCACATACAGACACACACACTAATATATATATATATATATATATATATATATATACATATATATATATATATAGATATATAGTTATAAATAAATATCAGAAATATAAAGTTATATATATATATATATATATATATATATATATCAGTGGCGGCCTTTGGGGGTAAACATGGGGAGGCACTCTCAAAATATATATATATATATATATAGCATATATATATATATTATATGAAAGTTATATATATATAGTGCTACATACATATATATATATAGTATATATATATAGTATATATATATATATACATATATATATGTATATATATTATATTATGCATTGCAGCTTGCCACTGAACAATTTTCTTAAAAACCTAACTTAATTAACTTTTCCTGAACTTAGGATTGTTTTAAATTTTGAACAGAAAATTCTGGGTGCTCAATCTGTCTGTCAGGGAATCTAACACTCAGTTTCTCATATATATATATATATATATATATATATATATATATATATATATATATATATATATATATATATAAAGAATATAGTATATATATATAGTATATATATATATATATATATATATATATATATATATATATATATATATATGAAAGGCAGAGCGTAAATTATGACGTTTAGTTGTGGGCCGTACTAAATGATGACGTAACATATTTTTCGAAATTTGGGGGACGGGGAATTTGGGGGAACTAGAACTTCGTTAATAATTTGCGTAGCGAAGGCGTTTATGATTTGCTGTTTTATAAAGGTTGTAACAATTTTTTTAAGATTTAATTATTAGTTTTTTTAATTAATTATTTAATTTAATGTATGAAATAAAATTCTATTATTATATATATATTCGAAAATTAAGGGTTTATTTTTATATGTAAATATTTGAAAATTGTGACTGATTGCCGATGACAGTTAAATCCGGCAACAATACAATCTAATATAAAATATAAAATTTATAGAATAATCTCTCTCTCTCTCTCTCTCTCTCTCTCTCTCTATATATGTATATATATAGCAGCAGAGTAAGGTTATATATATATATTATATATACATATATATTATTATATACATATATATATATATTATTACATTATATTTATTAATATGTATATTATTATTATATTATTATATATACATATATATACTATATGTATATTATTATACATATACATATACATATATATTATATACTATATTAATATTATATATATATATTAAAAAGAGATATATATATATATATGTTATTATTACATACATATACATATATATATATATACATATACATACATACATACATATATATGTGTGTGTGTGTGTGTTTTTATATAATTTTAAAAATTATTTTCTTTCAGCGAGGCTCTGTGGAAAAATCCTCAAAATAGACAAAATAAGAATAAGGTTTCTTTACGTTGCCATGACAACCAGTGTTTTGAAAGCATTATAATTATGCTTTCTTGGAGGCACAAATCGAAATTCCTCCATTCAATGATCCTTATGAAAAATAATGTTTCGCTAGAGAATAAATGATCTTAATGTAAAATTAGCGTTCTTGTATAACATTTTAAACATTATTTTAATAGTAATAAATAGTAATTTGAATTATTTTATTACATTAGTTGCTTTTATTTTTTTTTAGAGGAGGCCCGGCCTCATGTGCTTCCCGTAAAAACGCGAGTGATATATATATATATATATATATATATATATATATATATATATATATATATATATATATATAGGGATGTAGATATATATATATAGTTAAAGATATAAATATATATATATATATATATTGTTATATATATATATATATATATATATATATATATATATATATATATATATATATATATATATATATATATATATATATATATATATATATATATATATGTGTGTGTATGTATAAACGTATATATTATGTATGTATGTATGTGTATGTATGTATGATGTATGTATTGTATGTATGTATTGTGTTTAACCTCTGTATGTATGTATATGTATGTGTCCTGTGTATGTATGTATGTATACATGTATAGGAACATATATATATATATATATATATAGCAGCAAGCAGTTAAATATTACCTCTCACATATTATATATATTATATAAAAATTACATATATATACATACATACATATTATATTAAAGTATATTACATAATATTATTATTGCGAGAAGATATATATGTATTATTACTATTATTATTGCTATATTTAAATATTATTATTATTATTATTGCATATACATACATATAGGCTGTTGGAGGAAAAAAAAGGAAGATGATATACATATATATATAGTATATATATTATTATTATTATTATTATTATTATTATACATATATATATACATACATATATTACATATATTACATTATTAGCAGTTAAGTATATATATATATATATATATATGATATGCATATATATATATATATATATATATGAGTATATACTTTATTAATGTTACTTCTTCTTTCACCCAATTCTTCATAGCAAACAAAACTGCTGGCTGAGCTGAAGAAAGTGAATCATTAAATAGCTGGCATTTAGTGCGGAAAATGTATAAAAATAAAAATAAAAACAAAATAAATAAAACATCTCAATAAATATTACACCAAAAAGGAATAGCATTTTTAAATTCCTGGTAGCCTTAGATAGGGAAATGTGAAAATAAAAATAAAAATTATTATTAATAATTATAGTAATATGATTGGATACCTATTTAGAGACCTTTATTGGTTACTCGTTAAAATAAATAGACTTTCTGATTAAATTTTGTTTTTGTTTTTTTACTAAAAGAATACCCCAAGGGTATACCCCAACCGATGGCAGGAGTCGGTCTCTCGGCTCTCCGAACCACATGGGTAGGACTTAATTCCTTCTTCTTTAGGAGGGTCTCCGAACCCCGCTCTTGGTATTTAGTCGCGGGGTTCCTCCGCCCTTCCCTACGGGGTATGGTAAACGTCTCCCCCTGTGTTCCCAGTCGGCTCGAGCCCCTACATTGCCGTGTAATCCCTTTACAAATAATATATATATATATTATTATTATTACATATATTAAACGTGTTATATATATAGAAGAGATATATATATATATACATATTATTATATATATATTATTATTATTATATATTACAGCATATATATTATTTCATATTATTATTATTATATATATATATTATTATTATTATTATTATTATTATATATTATTGTTATATATATATATATATATATATATACATATATATTATATTATATACATATTACATGTATATATATATATATACATATATATATATATTATATATTATTATATATATATATATATATATTATATAATATAATAAGTCCCCTGCTCCTAAAAAAAGCCTTCTTTAATGATTTTTATTTATTTATTTTTACATTTTCCTAACTAAAATTTTAGATGATTTCAAAAAACTATTCCTTTTCGCAGTAGCCATTGTTTTTTTCAGGGATATGTTTTTTTTTTTTTTTTTTAATTTGTTTGTTTTTTTTTTATACATTTTCCGCACTAAAATTGCACCAGCATTCCAGCAAGTATTCCTTTTCCTGTAGCTATTAGTTTTTGAGATATCTGATTGAAAAATAATATTTTGTTGTTAATGAAATACATATAAGTTATATATATATAGGAGTATATATATATATATATATATATATATATATATATATATACATATTGTTATTTATATACTTATTTATATGTATATATAGATATATATATATAAATATATATGTATTATTATATATATATATATATATATATATTATTATATTATATATATATTATTTAGCATATATATATATATTATATATTATATTATTATATTAGCTATTGCTATATATATATATATATAGTTATAGCATATATTACATATATATATATATATATATATATTAGTTATATACATATATATACATATATAATCAGTGGCCCTCAGTAAGATCATAATTTAATTAGACGATATATATAGGCTATATATATATATATATATATATATATATATATATATATATATATATATATATATATATATATATATATATATATATATATATATATATATATATATATATATATATATATAGAGAGCGAGTGAGAGAGAGAGAGGTATTCAAAATTCTTTTTTTCAAATTTTTTTTCATATTTCCGCCTGAACGAAAAGTTTCGTTCCCTTGGATTCTTATTTTTTCCTTCGTACAGCAAGGTAATAATGTCTGGCCTGGCCCTTATATATTATTATATGAAATATGAAAATCTCTGTACGGCGATAGCTTAAAATATTACTCTAAGAACAGAGTAGGAAGGCAAATTTCCAAATGAATTTAGTAATTATAATTGCTATTGCTAATGTGGTGTTTTTAAATTATTTTATAAATCGTTTTTCACTTTCAAATAAAATTGTAATAGCTTAGTTATAGTATACTTTTACCATTTAATTTATTTTATTAAAAGACTTTAAAAATACATTGGGTGCAGGAGCCACCACCCCACCACCCTATATTATACGTCTCCTTGATATATATATATATTATATTACATATATATATATATAGTTATATATAGATATTATTATTATTATATATACATATATATATATATATAAATATATATATATATATATATATATATATATATATAGTTATATATATATATATATATATATATATATATATATATATATATATATATATATATATATATATATATATATATATATATATATGTTTGTGTGTGTCTCTGTGTGTATGTGTATGTGCACATGCATATTCATATACTATCATCTCTTCACATTAGAAATCAATAGTCTTATATACTTAAGTATTTAAAACTTCAAAATATTCAAGTATGAAAGCAAAGAACTTAAAAATTAGGAAAATCTCTCTTAGAAAATGTTTGTAAAGTCTTCTTATAGAAGCACAAACTTACAATAATTGCCTCTTTGCTTTTTATCCTTAATGAATTTCGTGATTTTAATTGCCTCTTTTGTAACGATTGTTCCCCAAAGGTCTGGCTGCAAATTTTCTTTAAAACATAAACTCATTCCTTCTATTTGCATTTCTTTAAGGATTGAGAGATTTTATAATTTCATTTATTGCGTTTTCTTGCTCCGATATCTTGACCTTCTCTTTCGAGTAGATTGTTTTTAAAAGTGTAAATAGAATTGATTTGCATATAAAAATCTGGTCTCAAAATCAGGAAAGAATTGTTCTTTTCTTTCCTGTAAGTGAAATAAATTAATTAGGAAGGAAAAAAATAAATAAGGTTTACACCAAGATTCCCACCAGAGATTAAGAAGAAATCGGACTGCTATACAAATAAAATCCCAACGTTCCTCGTAACATTTTTTTCTGAAAAAGTAAATGACAAGTAGACAAACAATTTATATAAATGTTCTGCACTAACCATAGTTTTTGTTACAAACAAATAAAGATTTTATGGGAAGCAAAGAAAATCTCTCCACCGTAATTCGAACCAAAACATGTTGCGAAAGAGCAAAAATAACCCGTCGTCTTAACTTTTTTATTTGTTTGTAAAATCAATTGCGGATAATGCAGTATATTTATATAAATTGCAAAACGAAGTCGAGACACGGTGAAAACGTGGTTATAGTCTCAATGGAGCTCAAGTGGCTTAAAAGTTCGGTTTGGAGCAATTATTTTGGCTTTGTGGAGTGGCCGAATGGTTAAGAGGATGGGCTATTCCTTCTCGTTCGCAACAGGCGTCGGTTCGAATCCCGGAGGAAACACTTCTCTTATTTTCCCGTAATGTCTTTATTTAATTGTAAAATTCACTGCGATTAGTGCAGTATATATATATATGATATATATATATATATATATATATATATACATATAAGGTTATACAGTGCTGCAGATGTCATATTTTTCGCATCCGCGGATGCGGATGCGGATGCGATTTTTATACATTTTTTTTATATTATATATATATATATATATATATATATATATATATATATATATATATATATATATATATATATATATATATATATATATATATATATATATTCCAATATATTTCGTGTGGAGTTTTGTAAATTCCACACCCATTGATATAATTGTTACCAACCCTTTTCCCAACTCCGACCTTAATGAAAGAGATTTTACAATGGATTATATACTCTTTGCACTAGTGTTGAAATTCAAATATAGGTTGTTGTTCAAATTCAAATTCAAATATAGGTTGTTTTTGAGAAACTAATTTTTCTGCTGAGAATCTGTTTCTCTTTTCATGCTATATTAGCCCAGCATTGCTAAATACTCTCTCATACTGGAACACCAGCTGTACATGGTGGCTGGCATTTCCTGCAAGTTTGCTCAAGGTGATAAACATTTTTCTAACTTCCACCAACTGATAGGATCATCATTTTGTATCTAGCCGTTTTTCTTGATGATCATTTTTCTTGATGATCAATCATTTGCACTACATCTTTTGGTAATGCGTGTGTTTCTTCATCACTACTGGACTGTAGAAATTCTTCCAGTGAATATGTTATTGATTTACTTGTAGAAGGTATTGGTTCTGTATATTTCGTTTTTTTCCTTTTAATGGGTGGCAAATTATAGACTGTTAGGATTGAAGCTTTTCTTCGACTGCAACACAAAGGGAAGATTTAACTTGTTCTAATATTGTGTTACAAAAAAAATTTGTCTTTTAACTGGGATCTAAGTAAGTTGCAATAGTATGAAGGTCATTAATTTCCACAGAGCGAAAGCGTTTTTGTTGCTCTAGTTTTATTACATTTTTCATTTTTTTCAAACTGTCATCATTTTCTATATTTGAAGATGGTTCGAAAAAATGCTTCCCTTCTTTAGCGTCGAAATCAATGGTATTACATCGGAGACAGAAAATGTAGAAGCTGATATTTTTGGCATCCCTAATCTCATGTGACTCTGTTGACTCAAATTATTATGAACTTTATGCTGTGAGATCATGAGTCATCATTACACAGTTGAGTAGAGTCCCATGTCTTTCATTTACAGTTTGCGTTCAGATTCATCTTGAGTATTTTATTATAAATTTCTTTATCAAATCTCGACAATAAACATCCGCGCAACATCCGCAAGGCAAAGCGCGGATGCGGATGGATGCAGATCTTTAATAGTGCGTATGGATGTCTATGGATGGATGTTACCGCATCAATTAATATATATATATATATATATAAAGATATATAGAGTATATATATATATATATATGTTATGTAAAGAGTAGTTAAGTGAGCAGCAGTTATTATACAAAACATATTATTAAGTTATTATTATATATATATATTATTATATATATATATATATATATATATAGCTTGAGTTAATTAAGAAAGATATATATATATGTTATTATATATATATATATATATATATGATATATTATTAGTATATATATATATATACATATATATATATATATACATATTATTATTATATGTTACCATCATTAATATATATATATATATATATATATATATATGAAGTGAAGATGATGCAGTCAAGTTATATTTTCTTCTTACTTTCCCATTTTAAAGGATTTTGTTGATTTTTTTTATAATTCTTCGTAACGGCTTCGTTTTACGTTGAAGAGCCTAAAGAACCTAGCTACTTGCTAAGTTAATTCACTGTTTGAAACCGCCTCTTTCGCTCTAGGAAGCTTAGTATTGCGCTGGCTAATCGAGACTAAAGAACTAATAATATTAAAATCTTTATAACCCTTTTATAGCTGTCTTTATATTGGAAGAGTTAAAACAAATTTTTGTTGGCTAATTAATTAAAAATTACATTCAGAATATTTAAACGATATTGGTTGCATTCGAGTAGAATAGCTTTTTTAAAATAGAAATTCTCTATAAAACAGTCTTGTCGTATTGAAGATCTTTTGGATGAAAATTGGCGTAATTTAGCTCAAAAAAAGAAAAATGGCACGTAATTAGTTTGCAAGATCTATAATAAGCATAAAATCAAAGATATAATTTGTACAATATAACTAGTAATTTTATAAGGAAAACATTATTTTATAATAAAATACATTATATATATTAACATATTGTTTTGAGAATTAAAAATAATAAAGGTTACAAACGTATTTTTATGTTTTAAAATAAAATTGGTATATTATTATCTAAAAATGTTAAAGCAAAATTAAATTTTCTTTAAATAAAACATTATATGCCTAAGTCATCTATTTTAATC
Source organism: Trachelipus rathkii (assembly GCA_015478945.1). Classification (NCBI taxonomy): domain Eukaryota; kingdom Metazoa; phylum Arthropoda; class Malacostraca; order Isopoda; family Trachelipodidae; genus Trachelipus; species Trachelipus rathkii. The sequence goes on from JABUQX010089656.1 coordinate 28,283, forward strand.
ATTATTTAAACACATTTATTTCAATCTCAATTGTTTCAATCACTATATAATACTTCATACCCTAAAAGCGGACCCATTTAGCACTAAATTAAACACTGAAATGCACTTTTCCTCCTGTTGCTCAGTAGATGAAGTATTCTTCATTGGAGGCAAATCAATCACAGAATAAGGAAGTTCGGTAGGCATGTATGAAGCTTAATGTTGATTTCTCTGGTGTTATATAAATCACAAAGAAGATTACAGATTGAATGAAGATATATACAGTAACAGTGGTATGAGAACCTCCTATGTAGTCATCATATCACTATATTGAAAATGATTCCTCTGCATTCTTCTAAAGAACCAGTATATATATATATATATATATATATATATATATAGTATTGGATATCAGTTACAGTATAGCAGCATATATATATATATATATATATATATATATATATATATATATATGTTATGGCAGGTATAGTAGACGATAGATGAGTGAGTATATATATATATATATATAAATATATCTCTCTATTTTTTTTATATAAATATATATATATATATATATATATATATATATATATATATATATATATATATATATATATATGGTATATATCAGCAGTGGTATGTGGTCCTCCATTGTATTGTGTGTGCTACTAAATATATACCGAAAATGATTCACCTCTTCACGTTGTTCATCCATATGTAGTTTTGATGGTATATGGTGTCAATTGTATTGGACGTAATACCATATATGGACGAATCGTTCTTCTTTTCTAACCAGAGAGCTGTAGAAACAAAATGGAAGTTCATCTAAAGATGTAATCTGTGAGTCCTTCCGTGATGAAAGTAGTTAATTATCATAGTGTCGACGGAAGTAGCCACGTTAAAGTCAGGCTTGTAGGCCTCGGAGTAACGGTATAACGCTCCTGCCTCCACCGGGCTGCATGTTGCTTGAAGGTTTTCGTTTTAGTGTTATCTTGTAATTGGAATTAGCGATGATGAAATCAGCCATGTTAAACTGAGGTTGGTAGGCCTGGGCATTAACAATGTGATTGACTTTCAGGCCTTCGCTGATCTCCAACGTGCTTGTAGTTTCTTCTTTGATCTGGTCTCTTTCGGAAGCTGTTGTTGTTATTTGTTGCCTGCTCCTTAACCCAGGGTGAACAGTTATGTAGATGAAGTAGTTCGTCTTCGTCCTCTCCTAGTTTTGTTTTCTGATTTGGTTGTTACCTTATCTTTTTTTCATTTTCTCCTTCACATTTGTTGTTCTTATCTGTGACGAACTTCATGCTGGATTATTGGAACGTTTTATTAAGAATCACACCTTAGAATTTACAAAATGTCGTAGCAAACAACACGAGTAGAATAAAGTTTTTTTACAATGAAATATATATATCTGAAACTTCGCTACACTCTTTGCTCGCCGAACTAAATCTCCGAAAATAAATTGATTTAAAAAAAAAATCGCGAACACAACAAAAAGCGCGACAAAATATTTTTTTGGCAAGATTTCTAATAAGCAAAACTTAAGACATATAAATTGACTAACAAATTTATGAAATGCCTTATTTTACAGTAAAAGATATTATATAATAGCATATTACAATGAGAATTATAAATAATAAAGGTTACAAACATATTTTTACGTTTTTAAACAAAATTGATATCTTATAGTCTAAGAATATCATGGCAAAATTAAATTTTCATTACATTAAACATATTATATGCCTAACTCAACTATTTTGATCATTATATATATATATATATATATATATATATATATATATCTTATTATTATATATATATTCATTTATTCTCTATATATATATATATATATATTATATATAAAAACACATATATATATATATATATATATATATATATATATATATATATATATATATATATATATATATATATATGTATTTTATAAATATATATATATATATATATATATATATATATATATATATATATATATATATATATATATATATATATATATATTAAAGAGAGAGAGAGTGTGCAGTGTATATATATATATATATGTCAATTATTTTTATATATATATATATATATATATATATATATATATATATATATATATATATATATATATATATGGGGGGGGGCAAAATCCAACTCCGCCTCCACGTCGCGCACCCCGGACAACGAGACATCATAGATGTACTCGGCTAAAGGAGCTATAGCTAAGGCAGGATATGCCTAGCAAGCCACTGCCCGAAACAAATTGCTAGAAATACTCAAGCGTGAGCCTCGGAAGCTAGACGAAACTTTGGACGACGACCACGGCGAGATAATGGGACTATGAATCAGGAAAACACATATGAAAATTATAGGTACGCTACGATAAATGTAGACACCTATGGAGAGAAGGAGGAGGAGATAGTGAACATCATGAAGGGGAGGAGGTTAGATTTGTTGGGGATGGCGGAGATGAGAATGAGGGGTTCTGAGGAGTTTAAAGAACTGGGAGAAGGTTATATTCTGATATACAATGAAGTGAGAGAAGGGATAAGGTAGCATGGTGTTGGAATGGTAGTGGGGCCGAGAGTATCACAATATATTCAGAGGGTGAAAAATATAAACGAGAGAATAATGATGTGTGTATTGAAAATCGGGCAGAGGAATTATAGAATATTTCAAGTATACGCACCACAACAAGGACATTCGGAAGAGGAAAAAAATTGATTTATGGAGAGAATGGAGGAAGAGATAGGGATGGGGAAGGAAGGAGAAAGAGTGCTGATGGGAGATTTCAATGCCAGAGTGGGAAAGAGAAGAAGAGAGGTGGGGAGAGTTTTGGGTGTGTGGGGAGAAGAGACAAGGAACCTGGAAGGGGAGAGATTGATTGATTATTTCATGAGGAATGATCTGAAGATTATGAACACCTTTTATAAGCATCGGGGGTCGCACATCTATACGAGATATAGGTGGAACCAACAAACCCAGCAATTTGATCAAAAATCGATAATAGACTATATGATAGTATCAGATAAGAGAATGATAAGAAATGTAAAGGTGATACCATGAGTGTCGCTGGATGCCGATCATAGATTGGTGGTGGCAGAAATGAAGATGAGAGGCGAAAGAACTGTTAAGTAGCAGAAAAGAACAGTGATCAAAGTAGAAAAGTTGTGTGAACATGAGGAGAGAGAAAAGTACAAACAGAAAATGCAAGTAACCTTGAGAAGCGGAGTGGAAGATGAGAGGTTGCAAGATGTAATAAAAGAAGTTGCAGAGGAAACGCTTCGTAAAAGGTGGGTAGGAGGAACTAGAAAAAGACACACACACACCATGGTGGAACGAAGAAGTGAAAGATGCAACCAGGAAGCAAACGGAGAAAATGAGAAAATGGTTGAAGAGAAAAAGGGGATAAGCGAGAGAGGAGTATGTACAAGCAAGAAATGAAGCAGAAAGAATCAAGAGGAGGGCGAAGAAGGAGGAAACGGAGAAGATAGTGGCAGAATTAACGAGAGATGTAAATGAGGGGAAGAAAAAGCTGTTTAAGATGGCGAAAGCATATAGAAAACCGAAGAATAAAATCAGAAACATAAAGGATAGAAAGTAAGAGATACTGGTAAAACCGAAAGAAAGGAATGAAAGGTGGACGGACCACTATGAGGACTTATTAAACGTAGAATACGGAGCACAAGAAGAAGCGGTGGCGGACAGGGGGAAGTGAAGGAAGAGAGAGAGGAGGAAGAGGAGATCACAATGGAAGAATATGAGGAGGCTGTAAAAATGATGAGAAGGGGCAAAGTTCCAGGAGAAGATGGAGTGGCAGTAGAGTTGGTGATGGAGGGAGGAGAGGAATTGAAGGAGAGAGGTGATTGTGAAGCCGAGACTGGGGGAGGATCAGCACGGGTATAGAAGAGGAAAAGGAACAACAGATCTTCTGTTTACACTAAGGATGGTTATGTAGAATATGTTAGAATACGGCAAGAGTTTTTATGTTTCGTTCATTGATCTGCAAAAGGCTTTTGATTCTGTACCAAAGGAGAGACTATAGAGAGTCATGGAAGAAAATTATGGAGTGAGTGGTAGACTGAAGAAAGCAATAATGAGTATGTACGAAAAATGTAGTTGTAACATCAGAACGGAGTGTGAAAACGATATATGGTTTGAAGTAAGAACAGGAGTTAAACAGGGTAGTGTATTATTGCCTATATTATTCATATTATATTTAGACGTGGTAATAAATAGAGTGAAAGAGAGATTATGAGTTTTTGATGAAGATTTAATGGCGTATGCGGACGACCTAGCATGTCGGAGTGAAGAGAAGATAGGGGAGGTGGTGAGGTTGTTTGCGAAGGAGTTGGATGAGGCAGGGATGAAGATGAATGTACATAAAACAGATATTAATGGTAACGGGAAGAAACGATGAAGGCATGAGGATGATAGTGGGGGAAGAGGAGGTGAAGGCGGTGGATTCCAGCTTATATTTAGGTGGATGATATAACAGTGAGGGAGGATATGGAGGAGAGATTACTAGAAGGATGGAAAAATATGAACAAGCTATGAAAGCACTCTACCCATTGATGAAGGACGGAAATGTTGAAATGGAGGTTAAAAAGGTAATCTTCGAAAGTGTATTGACTCCGCCGCTGCTGTATGGAGGTGAAACGTGGATACTACGAGAAGGGAGGAGAGTAGAATACAAACGGCAGAAATGAGGGCTCTGAGAGCAATGACTGGAATAAGCAGAAGAGACAGAATAAGGAATGAAGTAACCAGAGAAACTATAGGAGTGAAGAAGATTATACTGAAGATGGATGTGGGAAGACTAAGATGGTGGGGACATCTGGAAAGGATGCAGCCTGATAGAATGCCGAAAAGAAGATGGGAATGGACACCGGAGGGAAGAAGACCGAGAGGTAGACCGAAGAAAAGATGGACCGAATCGGAGAAGGATTCTCTAAAAAGATGCCAGCTACAGACAATGAGATGGTTGGAGAGAAGAGGAGTGGTCCAGGAGAGAGATGTCTAGAGAAAGATGCTTGCGCGGCCAGTGCAGTTTGATACTTTGCAAGAGTAAAAGGACGGTTATAGGTATGATCTTCCCTTTTCGCTGTTGAAAAGTCTGGCAGTGTAGTGTTAGTTCTTAAGTTTTGAAAGGCTTCAGGATAGCGGAAAGAGCACGGGTGGCCAGCATAACTGTAACCTAATATATCTGAAACAGCAGAAGGAGCAGAGATCGTGTTGGTTATATCAGGCCCATAACGGAGTACTGTGGGTGAGGAGTTGTTGGAGCCCCGAGATATTGTCTGTGTAACTTTCCACATTAACGGAAGGGGAGTTGTGGAATTGATAGTCGAAATATAAGTTCGAAAATATTGTTTACGTGTTTGGCGATTAACTCGTCAAGATCTCGCCGCAGCTGCTTTAAAAATAATCATGTCTGGGATGGTACGGGTCCTTTTGTATTGACTGTAGAGTTTCTTCCTCTCACGGATAGCTTGTGCACACACTTGGGACCACCAAGGGGTTGCCGACCGCATATCTGCAAAGATTGTGAAAGGCAAGCTTCCGCTGCTGTGAAGACAACTTGCTGGAAGAAGGAAAGGCATCATTAACAGTTGGAAACCACTTACTGAAGGGAGAAAGTGGGATAGCTGTGGCCTGATAAAAAGGAGCCCACTCCGCTCAGTCATAAAGCCAGCTGGAGTTGGATTTTGACATTGGGCTCGGTACAACTCATTTAAACCTATTGGGAAATGATAACTGCCTTATAAATAATCAAAGCGGGACCAGGTAAAGCGATCCATAAGAGAGTGCGAGCAAAAGGAAATACCAATACAAGAAGAGGTGTGTGTATCTAAACATTCATAGATAGCGAGTGCTGTGTTAAGGCATCCCAGGAAAAGGGTGTTAGAATATCTACAAGGATCTTGGACTTAGATGATGCGACAGAGTCGCCCCATAAGGAGTGGCGGAGGCTGAAGTATACTAGTATAACAACTGGAGTAGGGAGCTGGTTAAAAAGATCAACTAAACTTGCTACTCGGTGTCAAGTAGATAGAGCAGACAGTAAAGTCGGGGGAAAAATGAATTCATGCTGCCACTGCATGAAGTATAGTTTGAAGAGGGAGTAAAGAATAGGGAAGAGATTTATGATTGATCATTCCTGCACCTCCCCATATCATTGTCACCTCTTTCTATAGAGATTAGCGGCCATGTATATTTCGATGGTTTGAAGAAGTCTCAATGACATAGTCGAAGTTCCTGCAAACATTTGCACTTTGGTTTATTTATGTTTATTAGCTGAACAAGTTTTTCAAAATTAGAGTAGTGTGCCACGACAATTTTTTCCATTGAAGTAATGTGGCCATGTTATTTTGTTATAAATATTATGAGGATGGACCTTTTGAGACAATTGTCTCTATGTGGCTAGGAGTAATGCTGGAAGTGAATTTAGATTGGAAGGAAAGGTCTCGACGAGGGGGAAACATATCCTGATGGTAGAGAATAGTCATACAACAGAGATTTGGGTTGTACGTCCGCTTTTGGGAAAGAGTTTTTGTGGTATTTGGTGAATGGGCTTCGCGATGAATGAGAGATAAATTAAGTTCAACCAAATCCAATTTATTGTGTGAATTTGGTTGGTAGTTTGAAGAGCAACCAAAATACTCATATTTAGTTATGAGAGCGATATCAGTATCTACCAAGCAAGCAGATTCAAAAATGTGTGTGAGGGGATATGGGGTTGTTTTTATGGAAATCGGGAAGGAAAGCGTCACTAGAAAAGTGCCATCTTTTTGAGAAGGTTCTGGAGTTGTGATATTGGGATCCGATATAGGATTCGTTGGGTTGAGAAGTCTGATACTGGAGATTTTTTACAGTAAGTCATCATGCGAGTGATTTTGGGAGTCTGGACAATTTGAGTTGAGATGGGAGAACTCTGGGTCCCCTTTCATGCTGCCAACAGATCAAGAACGCTTGGAGAGTTTACAACGTTTACGTTGAACGATTTTCCATGCCCTCTCTCGGAGTCGCAGGAAGAATTAGAAGAGTGAGGATCGTCACATCAAGCTCTTTTTGTGAGCTATTATCCATTTCATCCGCTAAGGCATAGAATCCTTTTGGGAGTGCTGAGATAGCAAAATCGGAAGAAGAGCTATAGGAGGATTCAAAAGATCTGGAAAAATCTTTCAAACTATATACGAATTGATTGGTGGGTCGTTAGATATCTGCGATTGTTTGGGCACAATCTATTGAAGTCATTGCTTATGTCTCAGGAAAAGACTTATGGCGAGGTCTCTTCTGAGCTGCATTTTTTGCATCTAGGGTCAGTGTGTTTTGATATAAAAATTCGGATGCTTTGTATTTTAACGAATAATCTCAACTTGGTGATTATTCATTTCTTTGTGTTTAGGAACATCTTTTTCAGGAATATGAGTAATAGTGGGAGGTGGTTTAGGGAACAGAGACACAGTCCTCTTACGTGAGTTTGGCAAACCTATCGTGTGTTTATGGGACAGTATGTCTTGGCAGGAAATGTTATCCGAGCTTTGTGTTGGATGAACTAACTTAGTTTCAATGTTAGTTAGTTGAAAACTAGTACTTGGGATAGGGTTATTGATAGGATGTTGGCCGGTAGATTGGATCAGGGGTTACTTTTGTCCTATTTGAGAAGTCGGAAGTGTGGGCATTAAAGTCAGGCAGGTTACAGTAACTGCATGAGTTTTGCTGGGATTTGGAAGAGGAGTTTTACTGGGATTGAGTTATGTCGGTGGATTAACACGTTGAGGCAGTGGGGCTGCTGCAACTGTAACATAAGATTGCCTTTATCTTGTAGGATAATTTTCAGTGAGATGGTGTATGGCATCTTTACTGCTAAATTTTTGTATGGTATATAAATCTAAAACCTCCTGTTCAAACAGGTAAGACGGGCATTTTAAGGAAGAATCACTGTGGGTCCTCCGCAGTTTTGGAGTGTGGTGTATTTTCAGAGGGAATGTGAAATTATTCTCCCCAGACTGGCCATATGTCATGCGGTCCCCTACAGTATTTTCGGGGATGACCAAACCATTTACATTTACAGCAACGTCTAGGTCGGGGGATAAAAGTGCGAACACTGTACCTTGTAAAATCTATTTTCACCTTTGAAGGTGGATATGGGGTACTAAAAGTCAGAAGTAAAAGAGGGTTTGGAATGTCAGGGGAGTTCAGACGAGGGGAAAATCTATAAATGTTTGTAACGGAAAATCTTTTCTGCTGGATATTTCTTAAAATGACGCAGTATCTTCGCCTTTCTGTACAAAATAATAAATAGTACCTTTATTGTGTATTTCTTATATCTTCAGGAAAAGAAATAAGAGGAATGTTTCCGAGAGACGTTAGGGATGACATAATAGAAAATTTGATTCCAGTAGTAGCATGAACGAGAAGTGATCAATTTATCATTAATGTGACTTGAGAGTCTTCAACTCCTAAAGCATTTTCAAGTGCATCGCTAAGGGGAATGGTTCTTTGCTCAGTGAGAGCTTTGGAGGTAGTGGATCGCAGCAAGTAATATATCGGGAATGATGTATCAGATGGCATTCTTGGAGGGGAGCAGCATATGGAGTAAACCAATGAGAACGACTTTGTCGGGCCGGGGCACCTTTGAGGGATTACCTTAACAGTTTGGGTCCCTGGAGTGTTAGGGGCATAAGTTGTCGAATCGCAGAGGTTATGAAAAGGACCATCAGTTGTAGGAGAGGGAAGAAAAATGGAAGTACCTGCTGGTCTAGAAGTAGTAGGGACCGAGCTGGGGTAAGGCTAGGAACCCGACGGATGGTTATTATTATTTTCTCCTTTGTTTAATAACGTTTTCTTTAATAAACCTTTCCATAAAAAAACTTTAAACCAAGGGTCTGTGACGGGAAAAGAGGGAGGACAACCTAAGTAAAAGTTTTCAAAGAGACTGATGGTGGGAATAATAATTATAAAAAAGTAGAAATTGTGGAGGAAGAGGAGGATAGAAAGATAAAAATAACTCGAAAAATTAGGGGCCAGAAAGATGATTGAAAGGATTCGTACGTGACAATGCACATACTTAGCGCTAGGTTCCAGAGTGACGCGAGAAATCCCTCAAGCATTTGTTCTCACTATGCCATGTTTAAGGTTATTCACGCTGAGCCTAATACCGGAACAAGAATCAATACCCCATTACGGGTATATATATATATATATATATATATATATATATATATATATAT
>JABUQX010089656.1:40000-52500 GCA_015478945.1 Trachelipus rathkii
TATATATATATATATATACAGTTATATAAAGATATATATATATATATAGCAGAGTTAGTTATTATATATATATATTAAGTATATATTATATATATATATATATGGTTATATATATAAAGTTATATATATATATATATATATATATATATATACATATATTTACATTACATATATATATTATATATATATATATATATATATAAAGAAATATATATATATATATATATATATATATATATATATATATATATATATATATATATATATATATATATATATATATATATATATATGTTTACAATGTTTAACTACACATTCTAGTGCAATGAATTAATTGAAAGTAAGATAAACTCTAACATATCTTTTTTTATGTACTTAGAATATTAGTATTTAATATAACAAACATTTATAAATTGCAAGTGGTATGTTAAAAAGTTGGCAGACTATTTTATGTGTGTGGTTATGTTAGCAAGCACATTTCCACCAAAATTTTGAAGGGAACCTAGACTTGGATAGCGTATGCAGACTCTACTTTGGTATGCCTATTGGTGACTAAGATAATCACTGGTCACCACATTATATGTGGCATGTAAAACAACCCTAGAAGGATGACTAAGAGGAACAAGAAAAGCAATGCCTTTGTCTATTCCCAGAATATGGCGTGAGCCAACGAATCACTATGATTACTGCTACTTCTGCATGTGGATATTACAAAATATGGAAAAGATTAAGGAAGGCAATCTCTTCCATACCAAGATATCCCCTCATTCAGAGCACCAGTTCCTCATAATGAAAACTACCCTATACATTGACCACCTCTTCTATAAGTAAAGTTCGTGACATATAAAAGAAGAAACGCAATGTTTCTACAAATATATGTAGTAAAGTTTATATATATATAGAGTAGTTATATATATATATATATATATATATATATATATAAAGATATATATATATATATATATATATATATATATATATATATTTACAAAGCTGTCACCACTCACTCACGGGGCAGATTCCCTGTTCTGGCAGGGTTGCACGCCCTCACAATCAACAACTAAAGCAAATTACGCAGATGAGCACAGACGCAGGCTTCTTTGAAGTGGGGGAGATTAAATTCAGCAGGGAAACACAGAAGATGGAAGAGACTTCCACAAAACAGATGTGGCTGGAAAGAAGGAAGCACCGCAGCGAACTAGGCTGGAGTTACCTCAACACAAAACTCATATGCAGACACAGCACCCCTAGTGATACGAGGGCGACGTAAAGGTGGAGTTTGCACGAGTGATAAGCTCCCTCGAGTACCTGCTGCTGCTGTACCTATAGAAAGAGATAAAGCACCAACATCACGCCGCAAAGATAGAGGGTCAAGATACCTGAAAGTACAGAACAGTTTATAAGCCTTTGGCCTTTGACTCGACCCTATCCAACAGCCGGGTGAAACCAGAGCCCCCCAGATGAGAGCAGTACTCCATACAAGGGCGGATGAGGCCCTTGTATAGCGTGGAGCAACTTGGAAGAGGAAAAAAAGTCTCTGAAGTCTAAACAGAACTCCCAGTTTCTTTTTGAGGCCACCCTAGCAACCATTGTGATGTGAGGTTTCCAAGACATTTTTTTGTTTATGTTAAGGCCAAGGATGTTTATATTGTCAACAGGAGAGACGAGAGAACCGTCGAAAGAGATAGGAAAGTTAGAAGGTGTCTTAGAGAGGGATATTTGTAGAAGTTGAGTTTTTAAAGAATTGAATTTCACACGGTTCAGACAACCCCACCCGGAAATTCTATCCAGATCAGCGAGAATAGAATCGGAAAGGTTAAGACGAGAGGCAAATCTAAAAGTAAAAGAGGGAGAGCGAACTAAATGAGTTGAAGAAATGAAGGGTCGAGTCGGCATATGAGTGAATAGAGTTAGATGTGCAGGTGAGAAGATCATTAATGAAAAGCAGGAATAAAGTAGGAGATAAGACAGAACCCTGAGGAACACCACTATTGACAGAAAAGGAAGAAGAAGTCGCCCCATCAACAACAGCCGATATTGAGCGATTTCAAAGAAAACTAGACATAAGTAAGCAAAGAGAAGGAGGAAACCCAAAGGAGGGAGCTTTGAGCTGTAACGCGTGCCATACCCGGTCAAAAGCTTTGATATGTCAAGCGTCGCGCAAGTTCCCGTAGTTCCTGGGTAAGAGCGGGAAATCAGTAAGATAGAAAGTATATCGCCAGTAGACCTCGAGCGCCGAAAAAGCCGTACTGGCGATCGGAAAGAAGTGAATTAGATTCCAGAGATGATCAAGAAACAGAGAGTTGTGCAGAAGGGCTTCAAAGACTTAGATAGAATACAAGTAAGAGCCATAGGGCGATAGTTGGAAGATCAGAGCGGCTTCCTTTTCGGAATAGGTTGGGCATGCGTGCTTCCAACAATTTATGGAAAGTGCATTATGGACATAGAGAATATATTGAATCGAGAGGGTGGGGATAAAGTACGGAAGCACACTCCCTCAAAACTCGGGAGGAATGCCATCCGCCACCCAATCTTTCTAACGCTCGTAGCTTAGAGCCCATGCACCCGATCAAATGTGTAATCACAGGCAAAAGGCATAGGGACACCTGAGAGGGAGAAGGAGGAGGATGCAGGTACCGAATCGTCCAGGGTTGAGTGCTAGAGGGAAAAAGAGATCAGCCTTTTCAGTTGGAGAATCAGCAACAGAACCATCAGATCGAATAAGAGAGGAAAGACAGAGATTTACAGAAGTTGTTGGAGATGTTTCGGTAGAGGCCAGAAAAGATTGTCGTCAGTAGTGAGAAATCAGCAGTAAGCTAGCGCACTTCGTTTGATGAGTCTTCGCTTTGATCGTCGAAGAGTATCCCTGCAACGATTTCGCAGCAGAATGAAATTAGCAAGAGTGACAGGAGAACGAGAATTTTTCCACTCCCGATATACGCGCTGTCTCTAGCCGAATGGCCAGAGAACAATCACGAAGATCGAACCATGGGATTATGAGAGGAGAGAAAGATTTTAGTCGAAGAAGGAATGAACCTGCTCATCCCATCAACGATTACAGCTCCCACCTTATCGGCAGAAACCGAAGCGTCACCAGAGACAAAGCAGTCATTCCAATTATAGTTAGCGTAGAAGCAACGCAAGGCCCCCCAATCGGCCCGATCAAAGTGCCAGAAAAAACGCGTAGGGCAGGATGGAGCTGTTGGAGAAAGTATTAAAATTAAGAGATATAAGGTTGTGGTCAGATTTACCAATAGGAGCGAAAGTGGTGTATTTATAGAGAGAAGGACTAGTGGTGAAACATAGGTCAAGTGTGTTCAAGAATTGGTTGGCGATCCGGAATGCGTGGGTTCTTTAATTAGCTGGTTCGGTGATCGTTGAGAATGCTGAATGATTTGGCCTCCTCCCCAACTAAATCAAATCAGTATGAGAGGACCCCATCCATTCAAGTGTTGTGTACATTGACACCTAATCAGTAGAGGACCTCAGTATTTGGATGAGAAGATATAACAGTCTCGTGAGAAGTAGTAAGATATTCAAAAAAAAGGCGTGAAAATCTGTTCTGTTAGGAGAACAGTAGCAGAAACACAAGATTATATATATATATATATATATATATATATATATATATATATATAATATATATATATATATATATATATATATATATATATATATATATCTATATATATATATATATATATATATATATATATATATATATATATATATATATATATAAGAAAGAGTATATATATATATATATATATATATATATATATATATATATGAGCAGTATATATATATATATATATATATATATATATATCTGTAGCAGGTTTTTCTTTTTTCTTTTCTGGAAGATGATGAGCTCATTGAAACATGCTTAAATATGCTTAAATCTTTGAAATTGAAGGAAAAGATAAGCATAATTGAAAATGGTGTCTGTTGTGCATTCCGTAATGTGGTTCAGGGATTTTTAAGAAATTGTAAAGATCCAAATTACAAACAGCTGATACAAATGCTCAATGATTGTTATAAAAAATGGGGGGCCGTATGTCATTAAAGGTGCGCTATTTACACTCACATTTCGACTTTTTTCGAGAGAATTTGGGGGATGTAAGTGAAGAACATGGTGAAAGATTTCACCAGGATATTCAGGCAATGGAAAGGCGATATCAGGGACGTTGGGATAGTGCCATGATGGGTGATTATGTTCGGTTTTTGATAAGAGAAAACAATCGATTCACAAGAGAAAAGCACGATCCACAAAGCACTTTTTAATGCAAAGTAAGCATGTTTTTGGCATATTAAAGGATTGACATATTTTGTGGATATTTGTGTTATTTTATTAATTAGAAAGACTTTTTTTAAATTTCTATTCGTAAATTTAAACCTTCAAATAAAAAATTCTAATAAGTACCTACAGTGTAGGCTCATTAACAAACCTTAAAATTGCCAAAACATAAATATTGCAATAACTCTCAAAGTATCAACAATAGAAAAAAATGAATGTCATTTATGTGTTCAGCGTCACAAAATACCTATATAAGATTCAATAAAAAAATAAGATGAAACATATTTTTTGTGTTACATAGTGTTATTTAAGTCTCATAAAAAAAAAATTGAACTATGGTTGGTAGAATTAAACCTTTATTTTAAACTGAAGGAACTATTAATAATATAATTATAAGGAACTATATAATTAATGAATATATTCTAATCTTAAAAAAAAATTATAAACACAACCAGAACATGGTTCATGGGGAGCTAAATGTAAGCTATGAATGAAAATGTTGCGAATAAAAAACAAAGAGAATCTTGTTAATACATTCTTAATATATTATTATTACATTATTAATAATAATAAAAATAACAATAATAATAATAATAAAAATAATAATAATAATAAAAATAATAATACACATACATAATACAATAATAATAATAATAATAATACACACAATAATAATAATACACACACACACACACACACAATAATAATAATAATAACAATGTAATAATAATAATAATAATAATAATAATAATACACACACATTAATAATAATAATAATAATAATAATAACAATAATAATAATAATAATAATAATAATAATAATAATAATAATAATAATAATAATAATAATAATAATAATAATAATAATAATAATAATAATAATAATAATAATAATAATAATAATAATAATAATAATAACAATTAATAATTGATTTCAACCAAAATGTAAAATGAATAACATTCACTAATGGGTTTTAAATAAATATTGTTATTCAAGTCACAATGATTAAATTATTTTTTCAATTTAGTTAACTTCAAAATTATTGAATGCACTGCCTAGTGCCTATATAATAGAGTGCCAGTGCTAGTCTTGTGGAGGTATCGTAATTAATTCCTGGAAAGAGACGATCAAATGGTGTAGTTTCTTCTATGTGGGTAAATATTGTCTTTTTCTAGGAATAGCAAGTGTGTTGACCACTTGACCACGATGAGCTATAAAGATACGCGACTTAAACCCAAGCCTTAGATGAGTGGATGAGGTATCTGACCTGATGCAGCCAGTCCTTATTCCTTTTGACAAGTTCTCTTGCTTGGGTTTAAGTCGCGTATCTTTATAGCTCATCGCGGTCATGTGGTCAACACACTTGTTATTCCGTCTGCGAGGGCCCGGGATCTAATCTTGGTAAGTGAAGAATCACTCGTGGAGATATATTTTTTATATATATATATAGATATATATATATATATATATATATATATATATATATATAAGGTTATATTTTTGCTGTTGTTATATATATATATGCGTATATGTGTAGTGATGGTTATATATAAAAATATAAGGTTAAGTTATATATATATATATATATAGCAGCAAAGCAAAGATATACAGTATATATATATATATATTATATATAGCATATATTATTATATATATACATATTATATATATATATTGTTATTATATATTTACATATATATTATTATTATTATATATATTATTATATATATATATATATATATATATTATATTATATATATTATTATATATTATTAAGGTTATTATATATATATATATATATATATATATTATTATAATTGCATATTACATATATATATATATATATTATATATATTATAATATACATATATATTATTGTTATTATTATATATTATACATATTAATATTAAAGAATATTATATATATACATATACACATTATATATTATTATTATTACATATATTATGTACATATTATATTTATGTATTATATACACATTATATAACATATATATATATATAAAGAAGTATATATTACATACATATATATAGTATATATAGCAGTTAGTTATTATATATATTAAGCATATTGGGTTATTACATACATACGTATGTATACATATGCATATATATTATTGTTATTATTGTTATAGCAGATACATATATTGTATTATATAACAAAGATATAAGAAGAGTTGTTATATTATATTACATATTACATGCTATATAAGATATATATATATATATATATTATTGGCTGACATATATAGTTATATTATATATACATATTATTATTACATATCCTCCATATGTAGTTATAGGGTCTATCACAATTATTGGGTTATATATATATATATATATATATATGTATAAAAGTTATATATATATATACTGTACTATATTTGCAATTCCTTCTTTTGTTTGGTGAACCCGGTCAAGCATCGAGCTGGTACAAATGTGCTAGCTATCATATATCCTGACCTACCGTCATCCATTGGCCAAGTACCACACTCTCCTGAGCTACCTGTATCCATTCCTCTAAAGGGAGGAGAGCCATTCTCAGAGGAAAGCAGCAAACTAGAAGAGATGGAAGCTCAAAAGATCCTGAATATAATGTAACTGTGGAGAGAAACCCATATTTCCTCAACCAAGAAGACATCAACGACTTGATTAGTGATCTTGGTCTCACAAAGTTCAATGGTGAGCTATTGACGTCGAGAATCAAGCAGTGGAAGTTGTTGCATGAAAATGTGAAAGTGGCAAGTCAGGGAAAACGTCACCACTCTTTTTCAACTTTTTTCACCAGTCAAGATGGGTTTTGCTTTTGCCACAATGTGGCAGGTTTGTTTGAAGCTCTTGGAATTGCCTGTAACCCCTGCGAGTGGCACCTCTTAATATAACTCATCGGGAACATGTATCCATCTCTTTCCTTGGCTCACTCAGTGCAGCTCAAGGAGGAACACAGCAGCTTGAAGCTATTGCTAAGTGCCTTGAAATATGAAGAACATAATTGGGAAGTTAGCTGAGATTCCAAATATTGATCTTCCTGATGGGTCTCCAAGGCGGCATTACCAAGTTTCCATTTTACCTTTGTCTCTGGGATAGCAGGGCTTTCGCAGAACACTACCAAAAGAGAGATTGGCCACAGCGGACTAAGTTTAGTGTAAAGAGGAACAATGTAAAATGGGAGCCTCTGCTGGGCCCCCAGAAAATATTGTTTCCTCCACAACATGTAAAATTAGGCTTCATGAAATAGTTTGTTACAGCTCTAGAAAAGGAGGCTTCAGCCTTCATCTACCAGTAAGGCTTCTTCCCTAAGCTGTCTGCGTCAAAGGTCAAAGTCGGTGTCTTCGGCAGACCACAAAAAAAAAAAAGATTATAGAGTGCATGAAATTCCCGAAGAAGGTGACTATGACAGATAAAACCGGTTGAAACCGCTTTGCTGCAGTAGCTCGTGGTTTCTTTGGGAATCATAAGGCCGAAAACTATGAGGAGCTTGTTGAGACCTTATGTCAGGAACTAAAGCAAAATAGGCTACAGGATGTCCCTCAAAGCCATATTCTTGATGTTCATCTTGCTAAATTTAAGGAGAACATGTGGGCGTATTCAGAGGAGCATGGCGAGCGATTTCATCAGGATATTCTGAACGTTGAACGCCGCTACCAAGAATCATATAATGAAAACCTTATTGGAGACTATATTTGTGGGGTTGATCCGTAAAAGCAACTTACCGTGTAAGCTTAAACCCAGAAAACCTTATTACTTCTAAATATTTTGAGGTCTCTTTTGCACAAACTAAGAGTAAATGAATGCTACTTTTGAGTTATACGTCGTTTTTTTTTAACTTTGTGTAACCGAAAATGTAATATTAGATCACCAATTTTTGTATATCGGAATTGATAAATTTGTGAAATATCATTATCCTGGTCACAAAATCAAAGTTTGGAGAAAATTCTAACCATTTTTCATACTTTCTAGGTGTAAGTAAATAGGAAATTATAATTGTTGCCCAAGAACAAAAAATGTGTTACATAGTATTACATACTACAAAAATTAGTGGTAATATAAATTTAAATTTAATTATAAATTAATTATAATTAATGTGAGTGGGTGGGTGGGTATGTATCAGGCTTGGGTTCAAGTACAAGTACTTGTATTTGTATTTGTACTTGTACTTGTACTTAAGTACATTTTTTGGAGTACTTGTACTTGTACTTGCAGTTTCTAAAACCAGTGTACTTGTACTTGTACTTGTACTTGAGTCTTTTGTACTTGGTACTTGTGCTTGGTACTTGCAAGTACTTTTGGCATTTTTAACTTGCCAATATTTTTTATTTTCTTTTGATCATTTTCCTACGTATTGATATTATTATTTCTTATATATGAATTCTAAATAAATTTCCATCTATGAATATAAAGTACGTCATTATATATATATATATATATATATATATATATATATATATATATATAATATATATATATATATATATATATATATATATATATATATATATATATATATATCATCAACCACCTTTTTTCCCCAAGACTGGGGTAAGGTGCGTAACATGCACCGAAAACAGAAAAGTAGTAATAGAATATGACATAAGCTATATGACATAAGAGCCTTACCTCCCCTTTATACCTATTAGTGAGAACTCGCCGAAGTCACCTTTCTCTAGAGCTGCACATTGGAACCGGCACGGACCCTCACTATGGCATCTTGCCAATGTGGGGTTCATCCCTTGGCCCAGGTGGGCCACAACCATACACCCTCACAAAACCTTGCCACTCACTCCTATTATGCATCTTTCTTATCGCCCCTGCCAAACTCACATTTCACTCCTCCAGACATTCTTTTGCTGAATTAATCCACTTTTTCTTCGGTCTTCCAGCCAGTTGATCCCAAACACACTCACCACTATAAATCCGCTTAACCCAACCAACTATCATCCATCCTTTCCACATGACCAAACGATCTCAACGTCCTTCATTTATTCTCTCATTTATCCCTTTTTTCACACCATATAGCTCTATAATACGTTCACTCTTCAGTTTATCAATTCTCCTCACACCTAACACGCCCCTAAGATTGTCCAACTGAACACATTGTATTTTAGATCTCTTCCTCTTATCCCAGACCCTAGCCTCAATACTATACATTAACACAGGTAACAACATACCCTCACGTAAGACCCTAGCGCACTCAAGACTTACGTAGTCCGTTACATCCACCAAGGATTTAATTGCACCAGCCACTTACCTGCAATTCACAACTTTCCTACTATACTCGTCATCATCCGTTCCCTTTTCGTCCAACATATGTATCCTAAATATTTAAACTCAGTCACTTGTTCCAGATGCTCACCATCTAGCACAACTTCACACCAAGGACTGTCCTCACTCACAACCACCATAACCTAACTCTTATCTACATTTACTTTCAAACCCCTCCTTTTACTCACCCTGTCAAATCTCTCTACTAATCCTCTAGAACTCTATTCAGATTTACCGCACAAAACCACATTATATATATATATATATATATATTATCAGTAGTTATAGCAGCAGCAGCAGCATGAGTTGAGCAGTATCTACAAATATGCTATATATATATATATATATATATATATATATATATATATATATATATATATATATATTATATATATATATATATATATATATATATATATATATATATATATATATATATATAATATATATATATATATATATATATATATATATATATATATATATATTCGAGATGGTGATTGATTGGATTTGGAAGTTGTATAACAAATCGTTTATGGAGGGTATAGTTCCGAGGGATTGGAGGAGAACAATATTAGTACCATTATATAAGGGTAAGGTGGATAAGGTACCTGTAAGTATTATAGGGTAATTAGTTTATTGAGTGTTGTAAGGAAGATATATGCTGGTATTTTGGTTGAAAGAGTGCGTCGAATGACTGAAAGACTGATTTAGGGAAGAACAAGGTGCGTTTAAAAGTGGTAGAAGATGTGTGGATCAAAACATTGAAAACAAATGATTGAGATAATGAGGGAGGAGAAAAATAAATTGTATTTAGGATTTATGGATTTGCAACAGGCATATAATAGGATTAATACGGAAGCTCTATGGCCGGTGTTAGTGATATGGTGTTGGTGGTAAGCTTCTGAATGGAATCAAAAGTATGTATGACGATAGTGAATCGTGTGTAAGAATAAACAGAGTCGAAAGTGATTGTTTTTATATTAATAGCGGAGTGAGACAATGATGTGCTATGTCTCCTTGGCGATCCAATCTGTATATGGATGATGTTATGAAATAATTAGAGGTAGGGGTGACAATGGATAGTGTTAGAATGATGAAGAATGGAAGAGAGTGGAGGGTTCCCTACCTATTATACGAGGAAGATTTGCTTTTGTGTGGCGATTCTGAAGAGAGTTTGAGAGAACTGGTAGAGAGATTTGGTAGGGTGTGTAAAAGGAGGGGTTTGAAAGTTAACGTAGATAAGAGTATAATATGGTTGCTGATAGTCTTCAGAGTGAAGTTATGTTAGAAGGTGAATAGCTGGAAAAAGTGTCTGAATTTAAATATTTAGGATATATGTTGAATGAAAAGGGAGCGGATGATGCAGAGTGTAGTAGAAAAGTTGTGAATGGTACTAAGGTGGCTGGTGCAATTAAATCGTTGGTGAATGTAAAGGGACAAAGTATTGAGCGCGCTAGGGTCTTACATTAGGGTATGTTCTTACCCGTGTTAATGTATAGTAGTGAGACTATGGTTTGGACTAAGAGGTATAGATCTAAAGTACAATGTGTTCAGATGGAAAATCTTAGGGGCGTGTTAGGTGTGAAAAGTAATGATAAAATGAGGAATGAACGTATTAGAGAGTTTTTTGGTGTGGAGAATTGGGTAAATGAGGGAATAAATGAAAGTGGACCTTGAGATGGTTTGGTCATGTGGAAATGATGGATGGTAGTCAGTCGGTTAAACGGATGTATAGTGGTGAGTGTGCTGTTTTGTATTGGAGACCGAAGAAAAAGTTAATTGAGTCAGAAAAGGAATGCATGGAGGAGAGAAATGTAAATTTATCAGAGGCGAGATGAAAGGTGCATAACAGGAGTGGTGGGTTTTGTGAGGAGGTGGCGGGAGCCAGGCATTCACCTTTGGGCCAAGGAATGTCCCCGCACTGAATAGATGTCAGCGGTTCATCAAAAACCCAGAAGCCTAGGGTGGAGTTTCTCGACTGCGAGAGTTCTCACTCAATTAGTATAAAGGGGACGGTAAGGCTGGGCTTTCTTTTCTACTAGCTTCATATTCTTCTACTATTTTTGTGTTTCCGGTGCCTGTTTCGCACCTTACCTCCAGTCTTGGGGAGAGAAGATGGGTGGTGGTGGTGATGATGATGATGATGATGATGATGATGATATATATATATATATATATATATATATATATATATATATATATATATATATATATATATATATATATATATATATATATATATATGCAAGTTTACATAAAGTACTTGTACTTGGACTTGTACTTGATACCATGTACTTGGACTTGTACTTGTACTTGTACTTGAACAAATTCTAGAGTACTTGTACTTGTACTTGAACAATTCTAGAGTACTTGTACTTGTACTTGTACTTGGAAAAAATGTACTTGAACCCAATCCTGGTATGTATTTATGTGTGCCTGTGTGTGAGTTGCTTAACACAGAAGCGAACAATTTAAAATTCTCCCTCCATCCCCAATAAAAACGATATTATACTCTTAATCTTTGCAGACCTTGATTTTTTATATAAATAACTCGAAAATTGAATTAAAAGGACACGGAAAAGCAATTTCGTTTTAAAATTTTCACATATTCAGCAGAGTAGGCAAAAGCACATTTTAATAATATTATTTAAAATTTTCTACAAAAGAATGCTAAACCAACAAAGAGCTACATATTAACATGTACTCATGCCTTTTTTTCATTTCTTCTCTGATAGACCAAACAACATCATAAGGCCTACTAACAAATTCCACCGGAGTTGGGGAAATTCCCAAACCAGATCTAAATTAAAAGTCGATATGCCCAGATGCCCGGCGTTTGAAAGTGAGGAAAGTGTGCATGCCAAAAGCTGTTGATAAAATAGATAAAGGGATTATGTTTATATATATATTATATATATAT